>JAGDQP010006223.1:0-73682 GCA_022664845.1 Lepisma saccharinum | reverse complement strand
AAACCATGATATTGCGGCCCACAGCATCACCGTGCCGCCGCCATGTTTCACAGTTGGGCGGAGACACTGCAGATCATACGCTTCTTTGGGCGTTCTCCACACATAAACACGGCCCGTGGTTTGGAATAGGGTGAATGGTGACTCATCCGACCATACCACACGTTTCCAGTCGTCAACGGTCCAAGTTGCATGGTCGCGGCACCATTTGCGGCGTGCTAAAGCGTTCTGGTCCCTGATGAGAGGTTTGGCCCGTGCAACACGACCCCGTAAGTTCATGTCATGTAATTCGCGGCGGACTGTGATTGTCGAAACAGGTTGGGGGAGGTGCTGATTGAGTTCCTCCGTCACTTGCGCCGCAGTGGCACGACGGTTCCGCGTGACAATGCGCTTTAATACCCGGCGTGCCCTGTCACTGATGCTTTTCTTCCGCCCACTGTTCCGCTTCCCCGATGTGGTTTTCCCGTGTGTTGTGTAGGCCGTCATCACCTTCGACACTGTCCCTGGCGACACACCTAACACACTAGCCACTGTCGTCACACTCACTCCACATAACCGCGCACCAACAATTTGCCCTCTTTGAAACTCTGAGAGGTCTCCCATTTTACACTACCTCCGTCTGCTGCAGCCACTGCACACTCCTGTTCCACGACGCCTGACGTAGTATGGAGACCGACCTAACACACCACCACCAGCAGTCCGGCGCTGCGGTCGCCACGACACCACTGCCAACCCATACATCTGACGTGTTGCCAACTACAGGTGTTTCCATTATTCTGATAAGCATCTGTATACTATTAAAATAATAATAATAATTGTGGAAATATTGTCTTCGACTCAACAAGAGGGACTTTCCTTATCGATGCCAGTGAAAGGTAACTCCTTTAGCGCGTTGTGTTCTTTCACATGCCACTGGAAACTTGGTTTTGTAGTCAGTCATGCGTGCAGAATGTAAAAAAAATTAGTTTCCAACAAAGACAAACAAGTGGGTGCACTGCAAGAACGTTTTTGAACAGACATTGTTCATTTCATTTAGTATTCGTATTGATCTCTTGACAGTTTAAAAATCAACATTATGAACATGTATGATCTTATAAGGTATCCAGACATAATATTCTTGGAATATAATTAAGCAAGTTGCACAAATGACAATACAGACAGAATGATACAAAAGGTGGTGGAATAATAATAAGCTTTACATTACATACGCTACATTAACTATCCAAAACTCTGTTATCAGGATTGTTTGGACATTTCTAGAAATAAAAAGATGGAATTTTATCGGTTCTCAATTGCACCTGCAAATACAAATCCTTCTGTTATTCTCTTTAAAAAAAAAAAAAAAGTGATCAAATTTTGAAATTGACTATAAAGCAAATGTACATGAAATTCGACAACCATGTAAAGTGGTTTCTCTACTCCTTCAAAAATCAGTACATCTGATTTAAAAGCAAACGATACGTCATACACTGCTTTTTCTTTCCTCTTGTTATGAGCTGATAAAGTGGTGACATTAGATTGTGACCCGAGGGAAAGTTGGTCAATGTCACGCTGCTGAATTGCAGAGTAGCATTCCATTAAAATCTTCACTTTTCACTACTGGAGTGCTTTTATTTTTGTCTCTGAGAATACAAGTTTCGGTTTCGCTTTCAGTAATATTTCGTATCTTGTCTACAGAAAAATGAAACAACAATTACAAAGAAATTAATTAACGTTCACAAACAGTAACAAAACGTTATTACATCTACAATTATTCAAATGTACTAGATTTGTTACGTAAGAACGATAGATTGAGCTTACTTTAAAATATCAATAGCTACTTCACTGCCATCTGTCGGCCTAAAGATCGCTACATTCTTATATATCTTGTTTCAACATTGAGTAACACTCAAATCAGTCGTAAAATAACGTTCTTTGTTGAAGAGATTCTTTTCAGTTTAACAGTATTTTTACTTACTAATCAAGGTCCAAGCTAATTTAACATTCACAATCACTTACTCGTATGCGAGAATTGGCGAATCAATAAGTCACCATATTAAATAGAAAATTTTATATGAAAATCGAGTACTTGTAACACAATCTTTAGTTTAAAATTAAAACTTAAAACAACAGTACTTACTGATGCCCAACCACAACCGGATTTTTTGTCAGGATTTACTATTTTCTTGCAGTGAATTGCCCAAGCGCTAGGAGACCCAAAAATCTGATTGGTTTCTTGAGATTTTATTTTCCCACTGGGAAGCAAGTCACCTGTGAATTTTTGACCCTGAAATACGAAAATTATTAATACTAATTTTTCAATAATGCAACAACAGTTTGTTTACAAATGATAAAATAAAATATACTACGGAACTTTTTAATTAAAATTTAAATCATCAAAATTTAAAATAAAAAACGCACACGTCTCTTTAGGGCACAATAAATAACACACTATACTTGAAAGCCACACTTAAATCATCAGCTGCAAAAATAACAAAAATTTTACAAGCAGAGTTAATATTAAATTAATTATGCAAATTTTATGTAATAATAAAAAAGCATCTCTCACATATATTGTTTTGAGATCACTATCATAAAATATTTAAATCACTAAAAATAAGAAAATCACTGCAGCTGTAAAAAAAATTGCAAAATAATCATCAATTTTTTTTGTAAACAGGCGCACTTCAGCCAAGTACCACTGTTAGTTTACCATGCAGGAGAAGATCTAAAATATTAGTTATCATGTTGTCTATCTGCAAGCTAGGAGCGAAGGGAGAAAATATAGCATAGAAGCAGCAAGAGAGCTGTATACTACTAAATAAATCCTCAAACACCATAACATATTCATTCGTTATACAACCCAAAGTTAGCTACTACGAAACCACTAGATACTCAAAATTTAAATATAGTAGTGAAATACGTTGTAAGTTAGAAAGTTACACCAAATAAGTATCAAACACTAAAGAAAACTATTTGGATCCTCTCCTAAGTTTTTCGCAGAGCTGTTTTACTCTGCTTTTGTATAATTAAGTTGCTATATATCGTCTAATCTGATTTTTAGACTTAAAAATCTTAAGCACATATGACTCACTTCAAAACATAATGCTGAAACTGATATCCAATAATAGCATTTAACCAAAATGAAATAACTTTTCTTTTAAAAGTAACTTAATGAGACAAATTGAAAAGCATTTCTATATTTTCGACGTGAGTCACAAGATGGTAGATGTCTATTAATATACACATACCTTGATTTTTGTTAATTTTCAACAATGACAATGTAATCCAAATAATCTTTCACATCGAAACATAATTCAGGATCTAACATAGTATAATGGTAAAACCGTCAATACAATTGTGAGATTCTGCCTTGAATCTTGGTAAGAAAAAAAATATACTGAACTATGGAACGGACTATCTCGAAATTTAGTAGGAATCCAAAAATAACCAACTCTATAAGCGTGTGTTAACTTGCTTACAGAGACGACATTATCTATTTAAACACTAAAATGTCTACCACTACCGCTCCTTTCAGACGTGAGTCGTAGGGTAGTCAACATAGGTCTCACTTTGAATTGCAAACCTTTACAATAAATTTTTGTAAAGAAGAAATAAGAAGGAAGCAGCTGAATCTCCATGATGAACTGATTTATATGCTCAAAGGTTTTATTATTCCCAAAAGATATGAGGAGTGCTCGACTTCAAAACTTTTTTTAACAGCACTATACTGTCCTAAAAGTGTTTGAAATCATTATTAAAATGACCTCAACGACAAAGAAACCAATGTTCACACACGTAAGTTGTGAGGCATTGTCTGTTTATCTCCATCATATTCGAATAATAGACTGGTGAAGATCCATTAACAAAACTCAATATAGAGAAAATTGTGCGGCTAGATTTCGATCAATCGAAAACGAATATGATTTTTTTTAAAAAAAAATAATAATAATAATAATAATTAAAAAAAACAGTATCTTATATTTGTAACTCATGAAGCATAGCAATATCTCTTCTTTCTGGCTGAACTGCCCCAGCTCTTCTAAAAAAAACGCCTGAATTATAACAAAAGCAAAAAGTCTATTGATTTCTTTCAGATAATTTAATGGTTATTTTTCTAATCTTACATAGAATTACCACCATTTTTTTTTTTTAACTATGATCTACTACTGACTTCATTAGGACACAAAGTTTACATTATACACACCAATTATCTGTTATCGATGTCCCTGTAAGAAAATAAGTATCAGTACAAACCTTAAATAAACACATAATGTATATTCAAGTATCAGTTACGTACTTATTAAATAATATACAAAGATAAATAGTATTGTTTCGTGACTTTTGTTCAATAAATTTGCTACTGTTTTTAAGTGAAACACGGCTGTCAGACAAGAAATGCTCACCAGATATTCAATTGACATGGCTCCATCTCCTGGCTGAAGAATGCCTTCGGAGAGCAGCATCTGAAGGGTGCAACTTCGACCTGTGATTCCACCGACACCGCCCACCCGGCTTCTGCGTTCTGGACAATCGTCAAAATCCTGAGGAAATTAAATTGGCATGTGAACGGGTTATAAGGTTCAGAAACCCCACGCCACTCCAATGTCAATAGAAACACAGCCCAACGTACTCATGTAATTCGTTTCTTTAGAAATAGTTTACTTTTTCAGTCATTTTTACGAACTTCTTCATGCTCTATGTCATTCGCGACGACACGTAAGGACATACGCTTTAAGAACTGACATTTGAAAACTCTACTTACAGAACAATGTTCAGCTATTATATAAGATAATTAATTGTAGCGAAATGTTAACAACACGTTCCTTCCAAAGAAATGCACGTGTTTTGTCTGTAGCTTGTCTTATATTTGAATTCGTTATTTAATATTCACGGTCGACTCGAACTGTGATTTAAGATAAGCCTTGGGAGCTACCCTGTTCAAGGCGACTATTCTAACAGGTGTTTCTGATCCTCTTCCAGTAAGATGTACCCACCGACGGACATATATTTTCATCAGGTACAGCCAATTACATGAAAAAACTACAAAAACCTGCACTCCGTTTTGTAACGCCCAACACACGACATGCAACTGCAACGAAAGGCCATTTCACAAGATCATCTCCACACGAAGTGGCTAATGTCTAAAACAGAAATGCTGCTACAACATTCCTACGCCAATTTCCGTAGAACTGGTCGAGAGCAAATCTGTATTCTTGAATCACGGCCGGTGGAATATGAACAAACTGATATTGAGAACACATTCTGCGCTGTCTGCGAAAGGGTAACTGTGTGATAGTTGCGTTAGTTCCTTCTGTTCCTATCGCTCAAGAACAACACACAATAGCCGCATATGTTGCTCCTTATAGCAGTAAGTTCTAGAACTGCAATAAGAACTTCAAGAGACGATGTTCAGTGTAATAATTCGAACCTTCAATTAAAATCTGCTACAGAACAGACAATGAGGTATAACAGAGCATGCCTCTGAAAGAATTTAGCCCTTTTAATTTCCGTATTCGAAGAGATTTCCTGACCAGAATCGGTCTTCCGAACGCCTTCTTATTCTGCAAATATCTCAAAGCGAAACGCAAATATCCTGTTCCAATTGAATCCTGAAACATAAATGTAACATTACAGAGTAATGTGAGACAAAAAAAACATTTATTAGACCAACACAATGAACAAACAGCTTCATCATAGATTCACCATTGCATGCATTGCAATGGATGATCATCGTTTACAAGTCATTTTCAATAATAAAAATACCATATAAGCCAGTAAGTCTGATAAAACACTAACAAAATTTCGAATTTTCGTTCTATTTTAATCTACGGGCATTTTTACACTGCTCACACTGTTCTCTTCGTACGCAACAGACACGCTTGTTCTATTGTACATGTCTTTCTTTCTTTCTTTCTACAATTTACTGTTTATTATTATTATTATGTATTTGTCTAGTATTCTTTTAACTATACAATTTTAACTTTCGCATTTTATCGTTTTTATAGGTATCATATGTCGTGTTTTACCACGTATTCTATAGATTGACAAAATTATAATTTAGACGCAAGTTAGCACAAAATAATAAGTTACACATACTATAGAAAGTAAATTAGGAATCTTTGTTCAGGATTCGAAATGGAATCCTTACTGTTGCGTCTCGTCTCTGTAGTAATCATAGACAAAAAAGGACAACAGCATGTTAACAAAGATAAGGAGTTCGGCTTCGTGAAAATATCCATTTCGAACCCTTCCTTTGTTACCATATCATGGTAAAAGAGCTGCACTGAGCTTCATGGCATGATAACAGAACCTTCGTCTGGGTAAGCTTTTATTATTTCGCTTGCACGCCATGTGGCCATTAAATTTAAGCTGGTAATATCCAATAAATATCATATTGCAATCTACACCACCATGCAGTTGTGCGGTAAACTTATTTCAGGAAAGCTAATTAAGTGTATTTATTTTATTCAAGTAAGCCCTACGCTGGATGAACCATGGTTACTTCTAAAAACAAAAAAAATATTAAAAATGTTTGTTATAAACTTACCTTGTGGAGTTTACACAAAAGCACTAGTCACCTAATGTGATTTTATCAAATCCACCCGCATGCATTATCGACCGCTAAAAGATGTAAATCTCTTAAGTAAGTAATAAAAGCGAAGCAAATACCAACCACCACAGTAACGCGAAACGGGCAAGACAAATAGCATACGAGATCTGTACAGAGGGGGTAAACTCGTTAAGAAAAGGTTACCACCCGAGTTAGAAATGATTAGAAATAAACGTGGAAATCTGCAGGCGGATCCGACTAAAATTAACGGTGTGGAAAAGTTATTTCGACAAACATCTTAATGTACACAGCGGAGAACAAACAGAGGAATTTGAAATTTATACGGCAGAACCGTGGATACCCGAACCTAGCGAGATCGAGATGTCGATAAAGAAAGTGAAAATTTTCAAACCACCAGCAATAGACAATATTCCAGCTGAATTAATTAAAGCGGGAGGAACAGCACTAATCAAGGAACTGCATAAATTGATAAGTGCTATACGGAGAAAGGAGCTTCCGAAGGAATGGAAAACCTCAATAATAGTTCCGGTTTAAGGCAATAAATCGGACCGTAATAAATACCACGGAGTCTCATTACTCTTAACATGTTAAATAGTACTGAGTTATATCCTGCTAACCCGCCTAAGCGTATACGTAGATGAAATAATTGGAGATCACCAATGCGGATTTAGAATAGATAGATCCACGTTGGATCAGATTTTCACCTTCAGACAAATCTTAGAGAAAAAATGGGAATACAATGTGATTGTTCACCAGTTATTCATTGACTTTAAGAAAACATATGACTATCAAAATGGAAAAACTATACAGTATCCTGGTACAATTTGGAATACCGAAAAAAGTTATTCAATTAGTGAGGATGAATCTCAGCGACTCCACAAGCAGAGTACAGATAGGTAATAATAAATCAGATAGTTTCGAGATTCGCAGCGGATTGAAACAAGGAGGTGGCTTGTCATATTACCGTTTAACTTTGCGTTAGAATATGCGATTCAGAAAATAAAAGAGGACAAAAAGGGAATAATATTGAATGGCTTGAATCAACTGTTCGTATACGCGGATGATGTAGATTTAATAGGGGACGATATAGATGCCCTACAAAGTAACACTGATGTCTTAGTAGAAGCTTGCGACGAGATAGGTCTAGAGGTAAGCATAGAGAAAACAAAATACATGATAACAAGCCGAAACACAGATAATAACGGAAATAGATACATAATAATTAACAATGAGAACAAAGAAAGTAAAGAAATTGAAATACTTGGGGACATATGTAACAAGCAACAACGAGGTCACGGCAGAAATAAAAAGTCGCTTAGCATAAAAAAGGGCAACGCATGTCTCTACTCAGTCCAGGAACTCCTAACCTCGCGATTAATATCAAGAAATTTGAAATTGAAAATATACAGAATGGTTATTTGCCGGATGCGAAAGTTGGAGTACGACCCTAGCAGATCAACATAAATTACAAGTGTTTGAAAATAAGGTCTTGAGAAAGATATACGGGCCGAGGTGACTGGGGAATGGAGTAGACTGCATAACGAACTTCACGGACTTTACGACTCACCCGATGTTCTAAGAATAATGAAATCGCGACGACTATAGTGGGCAGGCCATGTAGCTCGCATGGGAGATAAAAGAAAATTATATTCCATCTTGGTTGGTAAACCGGAGGGAAAGAGACCGTTAGAAAGACCGAGACGGCGTTGCGAGGATAGTATTAGGAGCGATCTTCGTGAAGTAGGTGTTTGAGATGAAAACTGGCTTGATCTTGCTCAGGATAGATCCTATGGAGAACGTTTGTTACTGCGGCGATGAACTTGCGAGTTCTGTAAGCCATACAGTAAGTAGGTTAAAGAGTTAAATCAGAAAGTACATTTATTTGTGAACACGAAACATCTTATCCCATGCACGCAATCGAAAGAATATCAAATTTGATGCTACCTGAAAAATTGTCTCTGTTTTTTTTTGGGGGGGGGGGGAAGAGAGGAACAAAGGAGTATATAATTGAAAATATTTATCACTAGCTAATACGTGAAAAATTCCTTCCACAATTAATTTCAACGAAGTTGCCAGTTTTGTTAAGCTAAGGCCAAAAATAAGTATCAAATTTGATATTCCTACGACACAATTTATTAGTTTTTTTTTTTTTTAATTCCATAGATAAGAAACAGCTTTTTCAGCAAAATTTCAAGATTTCGTTTTGTACCACAATGACAAGAATCTTGCGTTTCGTCACGCTATCAATATATCAGTTCCTTGCTGAGAACATTGAGAAACAACAAAACAAGTATTGTTCTCTCATTTGAAGCGCTTTACCACTAAATATGAAAAACGCAAGTCTGTACTAATGTCCTTGAAGATGATGTTCGTGGATTAAAATAGGACGAAAATTCGAACATACAGTCAGAAATAACACTTCTTTTCAGAAAGTGGCGCGTTTGTCGACATTATGAGAAATTCTATAATACTGATACGAAACTAATCTTATCATGTGCATGTTAGCATAACACTCAGGATTAAAATTATGTATGTTTAGCAAATAAATTTTTGCATAGTATATAGGAGAATTATTATAATGCTGCAAACGGTCCGTAACATATAGTTGAAATTACGTAGGTTACTACTGATGTAGAGTTGCTGTCTTTCTCTGATACATTTTTTCTTAGATCTATAGAGTTATTTAAAACACTTTACTAAAATGTAACTGGGCCTACAGAACCTACACTCCTGGAATTCCCTTTACGTCATGAAATTATCCATTGCCTTAAAATAATGCAATTTAATAGCTGGCTTTTTTAAAATACAGATAACTGATATGACCCATTTTTGTAATGGTTCTATTACACTTCCGTCACGCTAATCTACCTCTCTCATTCGTTTCCTACAAGTTTCCATTTTCCTAGTTAGTATAGCCTCCCTCAACAATGATCTGCAGAGCGGGTTGAACCATAGGTACCAACATTTAATACACCTACGACGGATATGATTCCCGAAAAAGTTAAGCACCGTTAAATATACGAAGAGTAGTCAAAAGTTCGCGAACAGTTTGTATAACTAAGTATTACTTACATATTTGGCAATCCCCACCTAGTCACCTTCGAAGCATGATCACTGTCTGGAACGTTAGGCTCATTGTTTGGAATTCTTAGGAGCTGTGTCGTATTTTCCTGGATCTTTCCTATCGTGGCAAAAGGTTTCCCTTTGACCTTCACTTTCAATTTGGGGAATATCCAAAAGTCACAAGGAGCGAGGTCAGGAGAATATGGTGGTTGCAGGACGATAAGAATGTTTTTGTTCGCGAAAAATTGCTGCACAACCAAGCCACTGAATGCAGTGTGACTGGGCGCGTTGTCGTGGTGCACGAACCACTTCTCTTGCCATTTCTGTGGTCGTTACCTCCGCACTGCATCGCGTAGTCGTGTCGAAAGTTTCACGTGCAATTTTCAGCAGTGACCCAAGCTCATGACGCACCAAGCCGTCACTATCGAAGAATGTGATGAGCATGACTTTCTCTTTCTAATTCACAACGTGCGGTTTTCTCGGTCGGGGAGACGATTGTGTGTGCCATTCAGACGACTGCATTTTGGTTTCCGGATCGTATGCAAACACCCAAATTTCACCTGTTACAATTTTGCCCAGAAAGTCGATATATGCCGTACTTTTTTCGAACAATTCACTGGCAACTGCCATGCGACATTCCTTCTGATCCACTGTCAATAGCTTAGGAACGAATTTGGACGACTCACGTTTCATCTTCAGATCAGTGGAAAGAATTGTATGGGTCAAGCCGTGGGAGATTCCTACTTCTTCCGCCACCTCATCAACTGTAATTCTTCGATCACTGCAAATTACGTCAATCACTTTCTGAATCATGTCTTCCGTCCTTGACGTTGATGATCTTAAAGCATGCTCATCGTCTTCTAACGATTCCCGACTACTTTTGAAGCGGGGAAATCGCTTGTGCACCGCAGTTTTCTTCATGGCGGATTCTCCATGAACTTGTTGAAGTGCTTCAATGATCTAGAACGGAGATTCGCCCCACTTTCACATGAATTTCACAACTGCGTATCGAACTGCGACATTCTCACAACTGCACTCGGCACCAAATGAACTGATACTGAAGCGCCAGTAGACACATTCCGTCATCGTACCGTAGAAGGCAGCGTCACAGCGGAACAAGTTCAATCTAGCAGAGACGTACACAGACAGTCTACAGTTTCTACACGCAAAATACTACATCGCTTGCGCTTCTTGTTTCTTGTCAGTAGATGTCGTTCGCGAACTTTTTGACTGCCCGTTGTATATCAAATGACCACAAAGCTACAGTTCCGTATCAACAAAAGCTTTTAAGGGAATATACTGACATAAAGCAATGAAAAAATATGTGCAAAATCAGAATCAGTTAAGAAGTTTAATGACTTCCACCTTGTTGATAAACGTGCCACTATATAGGATTTTGAAGTATAAGCAGGGATGTAATGGAGGGTATACGCGGGTATAAGACGTGTACGGATGGACATGTATATGTATATATAAAAATTAAAATAAAAGGAGAAAGAATCTATTTCTGAACAGCAATACACGCAATAATTTCTTGTGATATTTGGGCACAAACTAGAGCCATTAACGAGATAAAAAGAACGATACAGAAGGCTGCAGAAGGAAAGCTACGAGTGGACGAAGTGATATGATTACACTACATGCCTTTTATTCTACTGCCTCGTGTGTTTTCCTTTTTATATTTTCGTTGTTAACAGTCTTACTTACATATGTGTGAATGTATGAATGTGTGTGTGAAGTTACCCCATGTAGTGCTAGTCATGTAAGTATATAAGTAACCCATCTTTTATTTTAATTTTTACCTTAAATCGACCTTCTATATCTCCTTTCCCTTGAGATACATATATAAAAAAGGGTTGCACACTGCTAAAATGGTTCTAACAATATTTGACTCCACCCCAACAAGCCTTGTCAAAAAAAAAAAAAAAAAAGTACTTGGACATTACAATAAAACTGCCGAAGTCATTGGAATGATGATAAACGTCCCATACCTTCTGCTTTTCATCACCTGATTAAGACTGTTAGGATCATAACTACATCACCTAGATATCCACTGGTACTCTCTTAGACACCCAACAAAAAAAATCTCTTGTACCTGCGTGCCACAATACAAAGACCAGTCCTTTACAACATGTCATATGGTACAAAAAGTTAAGTCCGTTGATAGTGTTAATATTCTAGAGTTTGATACTGAAGTTCAAAATGTACATATTCTAAGGTATTGTCATTCCTACATTCTGGACATTCCTTACTGCACAATTACCACGAATACTTGGTAACTAAATAGCATAAAACTAAATAGCAAAAAACGCTTTCGAGCTGAAGTACAAGCTCTACCTCAGTTGCAAAAAAACAAGAATAATGACATACGGTACACGGGATAGGTATTTTAAAATGCTGAGGTAGAGAGCCCTAGTTGTTAAGAAAATATGGAAAAAGTGAGCTGACAAACGACGGTTTAACATTCTAGTGGCCATCTTGAGCAAGACATGCACCAGCAAGAAGCTTACGCTCATTTCTATCAAAGTATAACGTAAAAACCTATTATTAAGCTTGTCTAAAAGAACTGAATTATTAGTGGAAATAAATGTTCAATGAAAGAATTTGGCGTCCTTCAACGTTTCCAGATGTAAAAAATGTTTTCATGAAGCAGATCGTGATGCAAAATGAATTAAATAAAAGCAAAGAAAATTACATTGCACCTGTGAAAGATGTTGCCACTAGAAAATTGGCGCTCGTAGCGTGAACGTGTTAAATGCTGGAATAATGTAGAAACCGGATAATTACCTTTTGTATCTCTAATGTATTCTATGATTCTAACCAGAACATCTCTTTTTGTCATACCAATGTACTGCTAACTTGGTAAACACCACTACCGAAAGTTTTGGGTGCGAAATAGCCTTTAAATTGTGTGAAATGCTTGTTCAAATTTATTAGTGGCACAGTAGCAGATTGAGATTATATTGTTTAAAAATCTTAAATTTGTTCGTAATGGGGTGGTACAAGGGAATACCGACCCAGTTTTATGCTGGACTGCGTAGTCAGTACACAGAAGCTTCGACTCGACTCGTGAATTTTTAATACCAACCGACTCAGACTCAGACCCCTATAAAATTTGTAATAAATACTTCTTTACATTTATTGATAAATCCAGTGTACAAGGAATGTAATCATTGTCAAAGAAAATCATCAGGCTATTTTAAAACCTTGCTAAGCAAATATTAAGCTTATTATTTCATATTGGCGTACAAAATGGTGAAAGATATTACTAAACGTAGCACCTCGTGTCTAAAAATAGCTTAATAATCGGTAATAGTCGACGCTGCGGCTAGACGATTGTTATACTGTAAATTAAAATAGTTCTTATTTATTCATTTAAAGTATATATAGACTAGGTACAGCACGTGTTAGCAGTTTTACACTAGAAAATAAGAGAGAAAAAAAACTACAGTATGAACAAAAACAAATGTAACTCCCATTCGCAAAATATCGTCAAGGTAGTTTTGTAAAGGTAAAAGTCACAACGGTTAGTCAGTGAGTGATAAAGATATGGAAAATCGGATTAAAAATGATTTCTTTTCTAAAGATAATCTTGGAGTTTTAACCAATTATTAGCTCTCGGAACGTGTAACTTAAATAAGGGAAGAATATCATTTCTGCGGACATTACAATTCATAATTCGTAAGGTGGCTTAGTGGCAGAGTGTTCATCTCTGGTCAATGATAGGATTTATTTGCCTGTCTTTTGCTTACAATTCGAGGATTTTCCTCAACTAAGCATTACAGTTGTCACACAAAAATACACATATAAAGACAAGAGACACAATTTACAATTAGTTTTAACATATTGTAACCCTTCGGTTTACTCCGTTTTTAATCAAGTGTTTGTGTGAGTATTAATCAAGTTATTGTGTGTGTGTGTGTCATATGTTTTTTTTTTTTTTTTTTTTTTACATTTTCCAGCTATATAAAGGTATGTAAATAAGTTGCTAGCACTTCATTTTTAATCATATATATATTGTTTATTAGAATATCTCCATATTATGTTAAGTAATTTTCGTATATATATATTATTATTCTATGTTTTCTTATATTCAGTCTCTCTCGTTTTTTATATATAGGATTTTAGCCAGCTTCTGTTAGCAAAGCAAAAACTTTCCATTCACTCTCCTCTCTGTTTCCTTCCCAACGACTTTTTTAAACTTTTATTTAATACCGTTATGCGGGGGGTATAAAAATAGCAAGCTTTCTTCGGCCCTGGACTCACTCAATGGACTGACTCTCACACCTTCGTTCAAAGACCCTACGTCCCCCCGTCGTCGGTCAAACTTCCTCCCTTCATCGGTGATGTAGGCTATCGGACTCTGACCAACGTAGTGTCTGGTTAAGTTACATTTTGAACTTATCGTCGCTTCTGGAGTTAATGTACTCTCACAAGTTAGACTCATATTTTTTCGTAGCAACCAAACTAAGCATCGGACACAGGATATCCCACGAGTCATGATAAATTTGTTCTTGATCGTGTATATTTAAAAAAGGCGTCTTAATTCGTCAATGATTTATTCCTGTTAAATGTAAGCACAGCAAATCGTATTCTTCATCGAACAACGGGAGTTAGGATGGGATTTTAACAGAGCTAATGTGCTTGTAATCTAATTATCTCACCCCCTTTTCCCGGTCTTGTGTGATCGGATAGCGAACTTCGTTTTTGCTTAATGATTGCTGTTACATATCATTTCGTCCGTATGCAGTATGCCACTCCAATTGAATATTTGAATATTTTCTTCCGATAGGGAGAACTTATGTGGTCATAATTTATTAGTTTGTGCTACTATCTCTCATGTGAGATACCCTTGTGTGGGAAATAATATAAAGTTCTCCCATCGTGATTTCTATAGGACCTAGTGTGGCCTATTTATTAATTATTCCCGCCTCGTTCTTCAGTATATGAAACGTTGTCGTCGCCTTAATAGAAATCATCGTTGCAAGTAATTAGAGCATTCTGAACAAGTTGAAACATTAATTGTAATTCTACGGGCCTTATTACTGAACTGCGGCAGAATCTTATGAGAAAGTTCAGTTCTCTCCGTTGCGATCCTCTCCAAAGTGATGATCCCCTACCCCTTAGGCTGACTTCTTATGTGAAGTCAGTTCTTTTGTCTTCATGCGAACGCCCTTTTGTGGGTTAATAGCAACTTAACGACGGTATAGGTTATTGTACTTTGCCTGATTGTTAATTGTCAAATCTAGGAATCCCCTAGTGTGAGTGACGGATTAATAGAACCTTGACCTGACCCCGTTTAGATATTGTTTTTCAACCTACGTGCTCAGCAACAACAATGTAACTTATTAGAATCATCAACCTACAAAGCCAAATCAATAGTACCTTTCTTTTTTCTTTTCAATACTTCTTTTTTAATCAATCCTTAAAGAATCTCTGTCTCTAATGATAAGAAAAAGGATTTAGGGTCATTTCTACAATCGACGGCTAAACTTCTAGTCAGCGCTACGTTGAGGCCAACTCTCATTTGCCAAAATCAGACTTGACCTCAACTTAGCGCTGAGTAGAAGTTTAGCCGTCGATTGTAGAAATGACCCTTAATCGACTCGGTATCTTTGCAGCTGGAAATACATAATTGCATTTTTATTATCCACAATGAGTCAACAACCAAGCGCTACAAGTATACAACTGTTTCGCGAGAGATCTTCATAGATGCATTTACGTAAATATTAACTCAGAATCCAGAGAGAACTCGTATAGGAATGTTTTTAATTTTTAACGAATTATGTTACAATTTTCATGTAGCAGGAGTCAAAGTCGGTATGTTTTTGACGACTCCGACTCCAGCAAGGCAATAATTGCTTCCGACTCCACAGCCCTCGTTTTGTGAGTCATCTTTTGTTTTGCTACCGTTTGAATTTTGTGGATTAAGTTTATGTTTAGTTTTGTGGTACCATTTCAATAAACTTGGCCTATGGTAACCATATTTTTGGCCTAACATGATAATGAAATAAACTCCCTCTTTTAAGTCAACCGTGTCAATACAAATATTTTGTGCGCGCAGGAATCCAAACATTATGTTTTATCTGTAAACAATGTGCGGAATCTTAATATATATACATCTCGCCTGCTGTAGCTTTTCTACAGACTCTTACTTGAATTCTGTTATGTTTCCTACAGATTTGCATGTCAAGGAAGTTCATACTTCCCTGACTTCAAAAATCTTTTGTGAATTTAATATTCGAGTGAATTCTGTTCATTTCATTTAATAATAAATCAAGTTGCCTCTCATCTTTATACAAAATCAATGTCTTTCATGTGCCTGGAAATACCTTACTTGTTGTAACAGGGTGTGTGCAAGAACCGTCGATTCAAAATGGTACAATATCTAACAAAATTGGTGAGAGGGGGGCTTCTCATAGCTAGCTGACCCGTCAGTTTAATGTTGAAGCTGTTTTTGAATTGAAAGACAGACATTCTACATTACGGTACTTAAGGTTAATTCACCAAATTCGAACGGTAACACAAAACAAATGATGACTCATAAATCGGGATCGGTATACCCTTGAACTATCCCATTACAAACACAGTTAGGAAGATTTTTAAACAATATAATCTCAAACTGCTATAATAACGCCAATAAATTGAAACAAGCATTTCACACAATTTAAAGGCTATTTCGCACCCAAAACTTCTGGGAGTGGTGTTTACCATCAGTACATTTGGTATGACAAAAAGAGATGTTCAGGTTAGAATCACAGAACAAACCGGTTTCAGGATTATCCCAGCATTTAAAAGACATTTCCTATGATGTTTCGGATGTGAAGCTGCTAAAAAGGTCAGATTCTGTAAAAGAGAGAGTAGTCTGTGAAAGCTACTGTATAAAGAAAGAACAACCTAAACTTAACCATGTTAGGGTGTTTTAAACAAAAGATGGTATACTTTGTTTAAATCGGGACGGGCGTAAGCCATAGTGCTGTTACCGCCCATACAATTCATTTTATCTTTGTTTAAATAAACCAAATATAACCTTATCCCATAACTACTGTCGTATTTCTGCACCATGATGAAAAGAACAACTTACCTGGAACACTAACGTTAGTCAGGAAAATAGTCTTCATCAGACTTCACCTGTCAACCAGTTGTTAAATCGCCGCTGAAAGGCAACGGTTTTGGAGGTAAAGAATTGGGTCACTGTTCGTCGCACGTCATCTTCATTTGGCAGTGTTTTCCCGGAAAATTGGTTTTGCAGGCTGCGAAAAACACAGTAGTCTGTTGGTGCAAGGTCTGGTGAAAACGCCGGGTGGGGGAGTATCTCCCAGTCACATTCCTCGATCTTAGCACAGGTCCTTCTTGGCGTATATGGGCTCGCGTTATTACCGTGGATAAGCAGCACATCCTTGCAATTAAACAGAGCAAGACGTTTCTCCAACAATGCAGTCCGTAGGCGTTCAAGCTGCTGACATTAGACATCTGCATTGATGGTCTGGCTACGTGGCAAGGGCTCAAAATTGATTATCCCAGGATATCCCATCAAACATTCAACAACATTTTGCAGGGGGTGGAGATCCTGTTTTGGCACGTTCCTGTATTCCCCCATTATGTACCCACTGACGATTGCATGTAATGTTTTGGTAGAGGACCCACTTCTCATCCCTGTCACCATTCTGTCCAGTAATGGCTCACGTCTGTGACGGGTGAGCAGGGAACTGCAAATGCCAACCCGCTGCTGCTTCTGTTGAGGCATTAACGCATGGGGTACCCATTTTCCGAGTTTCGACACGTACCCAAGGTCCTGCAGATGACGATGAACGGTCGATGCGTGACATGGAGTTCGCTGGCCAGTTCTTCAATAGTTTGCATTGGATTTGCCTCCACCGCTGCTCGCAGGGCATCGTTGTCCAGGAGCTCTGACCTCCCTGCTCGTGGCTTATCGGTGAGGCTGGTGTCCCCAGACCGAAACGTCTGAAACAACCTCTGGCACTTTCGCACATTCACAGACAGCCCCCCTGACCATATAAGGCATCGATGTTTGGTGCAGCTGCGCTGGCTGGATGTCTCTGGTGAAATTCATACAGCATGGCATGTCGTACGTGGTCGTCCGATACTTCCATGATCAAACACAAGCCACACTTCCAAAACGTGGAGTAGATCGTTTTCTTTCTACGCAGTGTTGCACAATCAAGTGCCCTATATGACTCAGCTAGGGCACGTGCCGTCTACTTCACTATTCGCTAGTCAGATGGCGTCATTGCAGCGGTCATCGCAAATACGACGTTACTTATGGGATAAGCTAATAAATTCAGCTTTCCTTTTTAAAAAAATATTTCAGGTATATCTTTACATAGATTTTTAGTTGTTTATTAGTAAAAATGACTATTTTTTCATATTTTAGCATTTAACGTTTTTCCATTAATAATTCAGTTGTTTTAGACCACCTTAATACTACTTTATCTGGCCATATTTTGGTAGAGCTGAGTTTAAGTTTCTTGTTGGTACATGACCTGCTCAAGATGGCCACCGGAATGTTACAGTCGTTTACCAGCTCACTTTTTCCATCATTTGTTTTAACAACGAGGGCTCTACCTCAGCATAGCATATTTTATACCTATCCCGTTTATCTTATGTCATTGTTCATGTTTTTACAACTGAGGTAGAGCTTGTACTTGAACTTGAAAACGTTTTTGATACTTAGATTTTTATTAGTGCATGTTTAATACTTGATCCATACGACGAAATACTGCACCTTACAAGGTAAGATTAATGTGTTCCTAGTTTCCTGTACAATATAGCCATCATTTAGTTCCCATTAATCTTTTCAAGGGTTTATTCCGCCATTAAAAAACAAATGTTCGGTTGAATGTTCTGTAACAAATTTAGTGGAAAACTTCCATAACAGAAGCTACCCACCAAATCATTCTATTTACTTATGGTAAGTTTTTAAATTCACACAAAGCACGCCGAGCTTCTATCGGAGTTGCTCTTTTTGTTCTTCTTCCTTTCATTTTTAAATGACTTCCATTTAAATAGCTGAAAAGCGAAAAGGCACAAAGGAGGGATACGAACTCAAGTCTCTAAAAATGTGACTGTCAATGCTTCATTACAGTTTAATGGATGCTCAAGAGAGGGAGAGATGGGCAATGATGTCTACAAAAACGAGAAAATGCACAGATTAAACGAGATCAAACCAAGATGGGAGACAAAATATTACTGGTTAATAGTAAAACAACAGCGTTCACAAACAATGGATGGGAAAACCTACAAAATATTCTGTGTAGATTAATGAAAGATAATAAAGCTGAATGAAATACCAGGAGACAATACATCTTTTGGTAGTCCAAACAGAAATGTGATCAACTTGTGTAGAATACTTATCGAATTAAAACTGAACTAACTAATACAAGTAAGAGAAAAATAGTTCCAGCAAAGAGATATACATAAAAAATATGGTGTTACAGACGAGAAAACCCAAGTCTACATCATCACAATCTAAAATCAAGTACTTCTTGAAAGTGCAGAAACTGCCTGAGAAAGTGATAAGGCATGCGAACGCATACGATTTTCATAATATTTCGAAAGAAAAGCGAACACACAATTCAGCCCAGAAGCAGACGGTTAAAACAGAGTGGGACATGTTGCGTGAATTACATTTTTTATTTAATTACGTCACAACTAGTTACCAATTTCACAGATCTTTTAATAGTCGACGAATAACAAGAATTAATTTCCTTTTGCACATGTCCTTTTCAATAGATTAATATGAATAAGAATCGATAGTAATTTTAATGTTTGTTATCCACAAAATCACTCAATAAATACCCTACAAACATCTATGTATTGTTCTTGTGCAGCGAATGCTAAAAGCTTGAAACTCTCGAAATTAAAATTTTAATGTTCCGCCTCAACTGACCTGAATATTGTGCATTGTAGAAGATATTGTGTGTTATTATAAACAGATCTGACAGGAAAGCCTGTAGCGACAAGCAGAAAAATTAACGAAATAATCCTCATTAAACTGTTAAAATTGTTGGCAGCTACTGTATATTCATTCTCTCATGGCATGCGAATGAACAGACTCGAAGCACGAAACATCCTGTCTCCAGCTCTAGTTGAAACAGACTTATATTCATGCGTTCTCATAAGAAACGTTTGGTAAATAGCCTCAAAATGACAGAGCTTTTATGAAATACTGTTCGTTTCTTTCTTCGTAATTCAAAGAATATAAATTAAATTTACGTATTTGTCTTTGTAAAGTTGAAATCGTATGGATTATTTAACAGGTTTAATATTTCCAGATTTTACCAACCCCCTTTTCTTTCTTCTCCTAAAGTAAATAATTGAGACAATGTCACGAAAATGGTGATCTTAAGAAATAGTCTAAAAATTATGTATAATTAACTGAAAAAAAAAATCATCAAAATGTTACAATATTGATATATCTGTAAGTGATTCTGCACAAAAGATATATTTTCATGTTCCGAGAAGATTACAGTTTGAAAATAAACTTTAGAAAAGGAATTCTTTTGCACATATATATATAAGATCCCATATCGTAGACCACAAAGTGGGAAACCTCACCTCCGTGCCGTGTCCTTGAGTTTTGTACTTTGTACCTACCGTATGTTACAGTACTTTTATTTACAATAAAATGAAGTATGGAAAGCATGAGTAGCTCCATTTTTTCTTTTTTTTTAAAAAAAAGATCTGTACAGTCTACATGTAAAAAGCACGTTATTATATTTAATTTTCCACGTGAAATATGTTTGTCCTCACTCTGTAACCTCACCTCCGTTACCCAAATATTCAGTTCTTACAAATTAAGATACTAATGGAGATCTGACATAAGTAACTAGTGCAATTATATGAAGTGTAATTCTGTTTTTTTTTCTTTTGGAAGAAAGAAAAACATACTTCATTTTACATGTGTAATTTGCTGCAAACTATCAAAAGTGTAAAGTTAAAATCTAACATCCGTGATATAGTAAAAATAATGTGTTGGAACCCGTAAATCACCAGTTATGGCATACTCTTAAAGGTATCTTTCACATGTACACGATAAGCACTGCATCTGTAAATAAAATTACCGTTTCTGAATATATAAGTAAAATTCTCACCTCTGTTCCTCATAGCTGACCACAGAGGTGAGATTTTTTTCACGAGACAGAGAATTAATCTAGAAGTAATTTCATTAATTAATCGGTAATATAATTCCCAAAATAAAGCAAATATTTGTATTGAAACAAAGACTTCTTGAATTCTTGTCAAATCTGTTACAGTCGATTCATATAAGATACTTCATTTTGTTTGAAATGTTAAAAATGATAGTAATATTACACAATGAAAAGGATAATTATTGTATGTGGTACAAACTACAATCCTACGAAAATCATTACTTTCAACTTTTATGTTCTCTATTAACAGTTCCCCACTTTGTTCTCACTGACTTCTTACAAGTTGCATTTATTTGAAAAATAGTGTTCAGCTAGCTTAGACATAGATGTATTGCATCGAAGTTACATTCTTGTAAGAATTATACCGAAATATCTTTACTTTTAACGAAACTTTAACCAGTGTCTGGCGAGCATGTCATGAGACTGGGAACTACGAGTCAAATGGCTTTGGACAAAAAACGTTGTAGAGGACAACTGCAGGAAGTCCACGATGATCATCGCCAACGTTACCCTGTGCTGATCGATACAAAGATATTGATAATACCACAAGTTTCATGTTCAAAATGATCCGCCCAAAACTCCAGGTTCTAGAGGGGTTCAAATCCTACCACTCTCTCTATAGAGTCTAACTCTTTCTTTGTCCGAGTACCACCTCATTCAACCGATGGCGCGTTCCTTAAGATGATGACACTTCTATTTCATTGAATATGTAATCGTTTGCATCATTTTTTGAAATCTCGAAACCTACCGAGTGAAACGTGGAACAGATGAAAAATAGGCAACTAGCAATAGCAAACAATAATATGTATAATTCAGAATGCGGCTATGGTGTATACAGAGTCGGCAACAAATTTAAGGACAACCTTAAAAACAAACCATCTACTTCACGTCGTATAACGAGTGATTGTAAATGTTGATTTACGATCACTGGGAGCGTTGGGCTCCCATTCGGAAAATCCTGAGTCAGTTCCAAGCGGCCCACCATCCTGAGATTTTTCCAGGGTCTTTGTTTAGTCTCACCAGGCAAATGCCGGAATGGTACCTTCAATCTAGGCCCTGGTCGCAATCTTTGCTCTGCATCTCCCAGCCTGAAGTATAGATGCCCGAAGGTCATATGAAAGTTCAAATTCGTGTTCTTACACTTGTCGCAAAATAATAAATAATAGCTGGAGATTATAGTAACATGCATTGCAAAATCAATTTTCCCTACAAGACCTCCTTTGGTTCCAACATTATCCAAAAATCAGATGGGCTACAAAAAAAATCTACGATTTCTCAGATACGGATGAGGAGTAAATAATGAACAACTAGGTTGACTCACATCTCTGATTTCCTGGACGGTAGGGTGGGCCGATTTTTTTTTTTTTTTTTTTTTTAAATAAAGCCATGCCAAATATGGCCGTCTTAAAACAATATTTAACCGGGCCCCTGGACCCCTAAAGGGCCTAATTGTTTTTGCAAAAAAAGGAATAAAAATATGATACAATTTTCCACATTTTGGGGTTCGAGTAGTTACGAAGAAGAGTTGTGTATTGGTACGAAATGAAGCCATGTCAAATATGGCTGGTTTTGGCCGTCAAACGTTTTTAGGCGTTTTCAAAGTAAAATTTTCGCGGGCTCCGGGGCCCGGCTAAATATTTTTTTTTATCCGGCTGTGTTTCGGCGAACAAACATAACATAACATTCTACAACTTTTGCACGCTAGTCAAACTCAAATTAAAAAAAAAAAAAAATCGACCGTTTCTGGCCCTTTTTAAAATTGACATTTTCTCGAGCTCCCGGGGCCCGGCTAAATATTTTTTGCTCCGGATCTATTTCGGTGAACAAGCATAAAATACATTCTACAACGCTTGCACCTTACTCAACTCAACTGTCTAAAAAAATTTTTTTTAGGTGGGCCGAAAATGCCATATACAAAAAATGAGTTTGGAAATTTGAGTAGTGTACAAAAGTTGTAGAATGTTATGTTAGGTTTGTTCGCCGAAACAGAAAACATTTAGCCGGGCCCCGGAGCCCGCAAAAATTTTACTTTGAAAACGCCTAAAAACGTTTGACGGCCAAAACCAGCCATATCTGACATGACTTCATTTGGAAAATAAAAAAAAAATCGGCCCACTCTACTGGACAGGCATAGTGGCATCACAGGATAGTAAAAAAAAAAAATCATATTGTGAGAAAAAATCCACAAGGCAACGTAAATTTCTAAAATAAATTTTCACAATTTTGCATGGTGATATCTTGTAAGATGCAAAATAATTGCTAGTACTCTCTGGTGTCCATTTGTTCGTCTAAGCGATGAAACAGCTTTAAAGCTTCTCCCACTGTCTTATGGAATATTTCTCTCACAAATTCAAGGTGTGACCACCTCCATGATCCACTAGGCGGCCCAAAAGCTTATAGATCGAAGTAAACTCGGTTGTTCATAGTTTCCCCAACAAACCTAGGTTTTTTTGCCTCAACCTTACATCAGACTTGTGGATATTCAAGTTTGAACTAAAAGAAAAATGTATGGTTCTTATAGCCAAAAGTTGCTTTTGCGATGCATTTCAATATAGACTTCAAACAAGGCCTGGGAGAAGGGGTCCGGTCCCCTGCAAAAAAATTAATTGGCCCTAACTAAAACAACGTATTTTTATGTGCATAAATAGGAGGTAAAATAATACCTGTGACCACCCCTCCTTCCCCACGAGGATGCAAGAACTTGCAAGAAAAACTGCTTTTCCGCAACAAAATTGAATCTTTTCAACGGAGTAGGGCAATTTTGGAATTTTGTTTCTAAATTTCGACTTAAATGGGTATAAATAATGGTAAGACCGTACTTCTACATAGAGATTTATTTACTTCCCAATAAAGTCATCACTGTTGTTTCCATTAGGTTACTTGACAGCGTAGCAATACAAAAGGATTATTTTATCGGTGTCCAAATCTAAACCCCAGGAACCACAAGATGTAGAGAGATGGATGAGGTGACGTTGCAAAGCTGTTGGCTAACCTAGCTCAGAGTCGCCGGAACCGTCTTACTTGTTGCAGTGGATCAATGTTGTCAACCTTTATTTTAAAAATAATTTTTCAAATTGCTTTCATTACTTCAGACGTAGCAGGATGAAACTTGCCATATACATTATTCGACACTACAGAAAAATATTGTAAGAGTACCAGTCCCTAAGGACTCCAGCTGCTAGGGTTGCCAACTTATTCTATAAAAATGAATGTTTGTGTGTCTGTGATGCTATTAAGGGACTAGAGCCTTTGCTATTGTAAAGGCAATCACATAGCTAACTTGTTAAAAAAAGTAACATGTGTAAATTCCCTACTAATATCGAACATATTTGTGAAGTTAGTCCTTGCAGCAGAGGTACGCCTACTACAATAAATATGGTATTATATTACTGTTACGAAGGACCTTTGCGCGGACGAGAAACATTACCATAAAAAAAAATCAGTATATCTGGCAAACTTAGGCTGCTGACCTCAGGTTTGTGGCAATTAGGACACTGGTGAACTAAGATAAATCCGCGATAAAAGTACTGAGGTAATCAGCACGCAATCGCATCATTTGCCTAGCGTGACTAAGAAGCCAGTGAAATCATCAGGCAAGATCCTTGGCAACCCTACATTTGAACCCTGGATATCCCAAATGGAGGTGCACACGCACTTCAGCACTCTAATTATTACTTTCATTTTCAAAGCTTTCTGGCATTACTGGCCTTTGACCGTCTCTAGTCATAACTTCACTTGTTCAAGAAAAAGCACCCAGGTTTCATTTAAGGTACTTTCTAAACATTCACCTGTTGCGACTGAAGAAAAGCCTGATAAATCTGGTCGGGATTCGATGCGAGGACTTCTCAATTACGAAGGCAGAACCATGGCTTCACCCTGCTCATCATCACTATTAGTTCAACATAGTAAATCATGCAGTGCTGGTCTGCAAAAGTATCATGAGACATATATTACAAAAACTAACTTTAGCCTGAAACGAATTGTTCCTTACGGTAGCACTCGAAGAATGAGAAACTGCGACTTGTAGGTCTACCATGACGTATCACCTCCGTAACTGGTCAGCTTGCAACTGAAGTGTGGCTGAAGGAGAGGATAGCGTAACTGCGCAATGGGAGTGAATGAGTTTACTCGAAACGTCTCGAACTTTTCTTGTGTATCTGGCTGGTGGGGGTACGTGGCCTATGGTACAATTACTGTGTTGAAAAGTTCCTTTAATCGTAAAATCTATCAAAAGAAAGCAAAATTGGCAAGCAAAATGCGAAAGAAAAAGACCGTCCGTTCAAAAGCCTACTTTTTGGATCTTTTCATCTCCCTATAGTTTGTGGCTGTCGACGCGACTGACTCCAGATATTATATCTGCGGCAAGAACGTTTGTTTCAAAGCGCGTCTCTCGCCGAAACTGTAGTTTCCTTGCATTACTACAATTATATAAATAAAATATGAGCATTACATGACCCAATATATAAAGTATACAATGTTATTATTTATTAACATACGGTAATACATGTGCAGCTTCCTGAAGCAATTTCAATATATGTCACGTGGACTAAAAAAACTAGGATATTCAACAAGCTAAAAATTTTGTAATATATAGATATTGCTGGCCAAAAATTAGTGGCTTTAACATGAACACTTATATCAGCAACTCTACATAGTACTGATCATCTCTCAAACCCAAGTTGAAAAAAAAAATCCTTCAGCAACTAGATTAATGGTATAGCCCTCTGCAATATTGCTCTGTAAAACAATATAGAATCTAGTGCTTGCGCTAAGCATTGACGAAAATTCAGAAGTAATAAACGAAGTCCCTTTCTTACAAAAAAAAAAGTATCTGCTCTACTGCATGCCAAGCAACATCAAATATCTTTATTAAGATAATCACATACACATTATATATATATAAGAACTTCACTAAAAAAAAAAAATCTTAATTTTTCAAACATCTCAGGAGAAATTTTCTTTAAAAGTAAACACTATCTAAATCTGAAAGAAAAAACTACATTTTTAGGCATAAAAATCCTCAAAATTTTAGTATATTTGGTTGTTAGTTAGCTGAGTGACTCATTTACAAAAGAATTTAATAAACGCAACGCCACCAAAGCAAGGAGCATATAGCTTAGGATACAAACGCAACCACTCCCAGGAAAGCAAAGCTACGAACGAAGGCAAATTAAAAAGATACAGTACGCCATTCGAACCATTAAAGAAAACAAAAAAAAAACCGCATACTCTCTGAGTGCAACATGCAAATGTTCGTTTTAATAACATACGCCATGCACCAAAGGTATTGAATGCACCTCATCAAATTCTTCATCTTCCAACTCGTCATCCAATTCTTCTTTATCTTCGCTATCATCAGGCTGCTGCATCGTAGCTCAGCCCCACCTGCAAAACAAGATCATTTAGGTTATACAATTATGGTATTCAGAAATGAAAACTTCCAACAAGCAGCACTGATTTCGTAAGTTTTGTAACCTGTATCCAGACTCGACATTTCTTGGGCTGTCACAGCAATCAGACGATGAAAGAGTGTAGACCTAATTAACAAAATATTTCACATGCGTACTACTGTACAAAACACGGACTTTAACTTTAAAATACCTGAGACCCCTTCGCGACAACGTACTACTTCCAACTCCCACTCCACAGCCTTGGTCTCTTTATCAAGAGTCAAGACCACACTGAGCAGCAACATTTTACACAAACACACACAAAACAAGAGCAGAAAATTAAATATTTCTCAGGATCGTTCAATAATGACAATATGAGGGATTAGGTTAGGTAACATTAAAGTCGTCCTTAATGTTAGCTAATCGTAAGTTAATTTAGCTTAATAGATTAATTCAAGTCATTATGCCATCCACGAAAATAACTACAGTCCATGACATAAGTTTCAAGACGATAAATATGGCTCATCTATCTGTATGCTGCGACGAATACAATATTTTACTGTCAAGCAGGGTGGGAAAAAAAAACGTGTTTTTTAATAACCCCCAAAGAAAAAGTTGTTTTTTTTGTTTAAATACTTTGCTTTATTTATTTATATTACATATGATAGAAGTAAATTTGTTTCTCCACAATGTCCTTATACAACAGCGGGGTTATGAAGGACGGGACCTACATCTTAAAAGTGGATTCCGAACCACTACATGGTTTGCACCTGAGAGAAATTGTCCTTCACTTCGACTCGAACCCGGGATCCCTTGATTACAAATGAGTGTCCCCCGACTCATCCACGGAGGACACCTGATGGAAATACGCTGTAATTATCTTGCATACTTGTGAATATAATTATTAAGAGTCACTTCAGAAGAACAAAAGGATACACAACTGTACAGTACAGAGTTATACTAACGAACTCTATGGCTTACGGAACTCGCAAGTTTATCGCCGCGGTAACGAACGTTCACCATTGGATTCTATCCTGAGTAACATCAAGTCAGTTTTCATCACGAACCCCTACTTCTCGAGTTATATACATTATTAAAATAAATGGACAATTTCAAAAGACTACAGGGCCTACAGATCTAATTTAGTCCAAGTTAGATCACTGAGTCAAAAATACATAGACTTACATTTGCGTATTAGTAAAAGAAGTCAATAAAGATAATTTGAGTTCACTCTGGCTCTGAACCATCCATACAGAAAATACTTTTGATTTTAATGAATTCGTTTCCTGGGGGTTCATGAGAAAATATTTTGTACGGAATTTTGGTGTATTTTATCAATACTTGACATTATTAGAACATAAGAATATTTAGCATTTTTGTTTTGATTGCACTGCATAATAATACAATGTGCACAGTTGTAATAATATATGTCACAGAATGCAGTCGATAAATTTTGCCAACTTCTATCAATATGTTTAAGCAATGTTAACTTTGGCTTCTCTACGAAACAACAGGCATTCAGGCAAACAGAAAGATACAACTTGGTTTGGTTTCGTTTGTTTAGGCTTAACGTCCTTGTTACAGCAAGGTTAAGAAGGACAAGACCTACTGCTTACAGTGACATCTCGGTTTGCACTTTAGAGAAATTCTGTAGTTCCATCGAGAATCGAACCGGGGACCCCTTGATTACAAGGCGAAAATGATATAAAATTAACGCAGATGGTTTAATATGTAGAATCGTCACCATGAAATTCACATTATTTGTGGTATTTTTGCGGGTTTTTTTTAAACCCATTGTTCTTTTTAACTATTTGGTTTAAACTAAGATTTAAACCAGTCAAGCAATGAATTAGTGAAAAGAACAACTATTTAACCAATAAATAGTGAAGTATGGTTCCACGGATCAGTGCTCACGTTACTTCTGCTTTCTCTTTGCATCAGGGTGTCTACAGCATTTCCAAGAGAAATTCATGACTTTTGTATACGACGAAAAGGTTAATTGTTCGAACCAGCTAGCGAACCCGAGATTGCCACACCCGAACGCACGAAGTGTGAGTCTCCTGGATAACTATATATCTTAACACACCCTGCTGCAACATTAGAAGCTCACAAAATATGAAACATGCTTCAAATATATGGAGAATATTTTTCTGCACATTTAGAATACCGAATGTACCATTAAAAGTAACTAAAATTTATAAGGTTTACCTGACTAAATTTATGATCGGAACCTCAATTTCATGACTTTTTCTGGTCTTTTTTATGACTTTCATGACATGTAGACACCCTGCAGCGTTTTATCGCGTAGTTAGTTTTCGCAAAAAAAAAAAAAAAAGTGGCATTTTAGTTTCCCGCGACCACACCTCAGTATTTTGTTACGTTCTTCAATATACAAATAATTCTATTTCAGTAATAGTTAGTAATAGTTTTTCACTTAATAAGTGCTGACAAGTGAAAGTTGTATGGTGGGTTTCACCAACCTTCGTTCAGATATTAACGAACTGTTAGTTAATTAATTTGATGCATTTCAAAGGTATTAAAGTTACTTAAAAAACGAATCGTCAACTCTTAACGAACATTGGAGAAACTCACCATTGGGTTAAATGCCGTAGCGGGGTAACCTTTACTGAAGAAATTATACGTTTAGAGAGATGTGTAGTCCATGAAAATCGCAAAATGTAAGGATGCTGTCTCGAATTAATTAAAATACAATAAAGAAGAAAGGGTGGTGAAGAAGAGGGAACTATTTGCAGTAGCGGAAGGTACCTTTAAGGGCCCGTTAAGGCGACTGCAAGGTGTCATGGACGGCACCTAACCTGGTGATGCCTCGAACATAGACTTTTTCTTGCTTTTCACAAAACTCTTATCAATTCTTATTACTCTATTTCCGGTTACAGACACTTAGACAACAAACAATCTAAAAAGTGTTATAAAAACCCAATTTTATTATTATTTCGTTAAGTACGCACTCTAGTAGATCAAGATGGTGTCATGCGAAGGAATACTAATTGTGAATGACGCGTATTTTACCACAAAAACACGAACGGCATTAATGTAGTAGACGGCTCTACCAAATATAACCTCATTTTTCCACGATTTTCAGTATTACCGATGAGCGGTTATGATAGGTTAGTACCAAATTGAGATTCGCTCGATGTGCAAGGGGGGACACGGTGCGTTCGACGGAATTTGGGCAGACCTCGGTTAGCGGTGGGCATACGCAAAAGTCCTGTTTTACAAATCGTTAACTGGCAACAAAAACTTTATGGCACGGTTCCAGAACACTGGCCCGCCTGGGTGAATTCAATATACTAGCATTAGGAAAAGGTCATTTCTAATTTGTTCATGATATACTCACATAACTAACCTAACCTTCAGTCACAAAACATAAGTAAACATAAATAGCTTATGGTTTTCCCAGTGTAAAAATATATGCAGGCCAGTGATCAAAAACCGTCCCAACGTTATTATTCATTCCAATACCTTCACTATCTACAGCTCACATTGTATTCAAACTGTAAATTTTATATTTGGTAGAGCCGTCTGCTACACTGAAACCACATGGACATTATCTCGAGCGAGTGAAGAGGGGTTAGGTAAAGTCAGGTTCGGTACTATTTTAAAACTAAACTCGTTGTAAATCTCTCTCACGCACCCTTTACCCGAAGTTGCAAGACTATAGTTCCCGCTTCACAGCAGTAGTTATCGCAACAAACATACTAACGTCCCGATTTCGCTTTCTTGAACACTAATCTTAGGTTTCCAAATCACACAAACATCTCATTCCTCCTGTAAATTTAGCAACTGCACCCGAATCTTCTTCCACCCGACATCACCCTTTTTGAGATGTGCGAGAAATTGAAATCTATTAATGATGTGCGCGGAGTGCTCCATAATGACCGCTCGCATTGCATAGATGCATGTAGATTGTGAAATTGGGAGGGATTTTGAAGGGAGTCACGTCAATTAGAACGATGCAACGAATCCGCAACACAGGTATGGAGGTGACCACAACGTAACTGAAGCATCACATGGCAATAGTAGTGGAAAATTAGTGTAATGAAAAATCACCCCTCTCGGAACTTGTGCCAAATCATTTTGTAAAATATATCAAATATATCTTGGGCCTGCCAAACTAATCACTGCACGGTACTTGTACTCTTTCTTAACTTTCGTTTTCTTTCTTTAGATGATACGATAGCAGGTTAGCTTAGTTTTCGTTTTCGATTAGATGGTATTAAATATGAACAAGAGTACAACGACCGTGAAGTGCTTGTACCAGCTGTGTGTGCAGCACTTTTCTTTGTACACAAAAATTGTAGCTATGTTCTACCGGCTTCTCCAATGAAAGCCTTAATGGCTACAATATTCAACGTAAATTAAGTACGGTAAATTAAAGCTCTTAAAATTACCCACACATAATAACTAGCACAAACTAAAACAAGAATACATAACTAAACTTACATTTTGCCCTTTGCGACACCCGCTAGCTGTTTCAGTTCACCACCAGCCCTAAAATATTGATCGAATCCAGCAGGCACACCAGCACAAAAAAAAGACATAAACAAACGTGATATTTTTTGCTCCAAAACAGGTATCAAAAATCTAATGTTACATTTTCTACGGCTCGTATTTCAAGACCAACTTCATCTAATTTATATACAAATTACTTTCAACGTTCACAACAAATACGTCCCATTAATATGCTCACCGAGGTTTTTTTCTCAGCGACAGCGTCCAAATTCATCAGTGTTACCAAGCAAATATGTTTGAATTTGGAAGTATTGGAATTGGAACAAATCACGATTCAGTCAGAACTCAGGATGATTTCGAAGAACCTTCACTGCGGTAGCTATCATGACGTAAAAGGAAAGAAAATGTGTATATTACTTAACTAACGAACTCTATGGCTTATGGAACTCGCAAGTTCATCGCCGCAGTAACAAACGTTCGCCATTGGATTCTATCCTGGGCAAGTTCAAGTCAGTTTTCATCACGAACACCTATTTCTCAAAGATTTCTTCTAATATTGTCTTTCCAACGACGTCTCGGTCTTCCCAATGGTCTCCTTCCATCCGACCTTCCAATCAGGATAGAATATAATCTTCGTTTTACCCCCATCCGAGCTACATGGCCTGCCCATCCTAGTCGTCGCGATTTCATTATTTTTACATCTGGTGAATCGTACAGTCCGTGGAGTTCTTCATTATGCAGTCACCTCTAACCTCCAGTCATCTCGTCCCGTCCCGTGCATATTACTTACTTTTTTTAAAATGTGTTTTGCCCTAAGCGGGCTGTGTTTGTTACTTGTTCAACTTGTATTATACGTGTATTAAATTTGTGTATTCTGTTCACTTGATTCTAACTACTGACAGCAGAGTTAAAATCACATCCATGCCCGAGATGGGATTCGAACCTACGATCCTTGGGTCACCTGACTACCACACTAGCGAACACGAGCACCTGGATCGGCTACTTACTTACTTGCTCTATGGCTTACGGAACTAGCAAGTTAATCGCCGCAGTAACAAACCTTCGCCAAAGGTTCTATCCTTAGAAGCCAGTTTATTATCACAAACACCTACTTCTCGAAGATCCCTTCTAATATTCTTACAACGTCGTCTTGATTTTCCCAATGATCTTGCCATTCACAATTGAATATAATCCTCGTTTCTCCCCATCAGAGCTACATGCCCTGCCCATCATTTTTTTTTTTTTTTAATTTTGGCCTAATTGGCTTTAGTATGTAATATTCTTAACTATTCTAAACTGTGTATGCTGTTGTATGTTAAAACACACACAAACATCCATGCTTGAGGTGGGATTCGAACCCATGATCCTTGAGTCGAAAGACTACCGTGCTCGACCACCAGGATCGGTAAACACCTTAGTCGTTACGATTTCATTATTCTTACAACATCGGGTGAGTCGTAAAGTCTGTGAAGTTCTTCGTTATGCAGTCTCATTCATTCTCTCGCAACGGATCCTGTGCCCATGCACGATCTAGAAATTGGGTGTAGCTATGATAAAAAATAAGCGAGAGGATTTGAGATAAAAGGTTTAAATCTCAAGTTTTGAAATACATTTCTACAGCGTGTTTCGGACTTACCGAACAGACCACAGGAAAACTTCTGTAGATACGGTAGCACTAAGTACTATCGATGCGATTCAATCAAGAGTGTTATGCAAACTGTTTCTTGGGAGTACCAATATTTCACTTTACATCTTGTTTTCCCAATTCTGGGTGCAGAGGTGCTCTCTGGAATTCCACTGTTCCAGTGTTTCTTTCAGGCACCTAGGGAATGTACTGTCCCCCGGGCGAAATTGTAGTTTACTATTTATCCTACTATTGTAATGTTAATTGTACAAGTAACGCCCTCCCGGTTCTCTGAAATCCCCCCGCCCGGGGGGCAAATTTTCTGAACGAAAGCCTGCACTGGTCAGCTAGACACGATGGCCCGTGGAATTCAGATACCTTGCTCTTTTTCCTGCGGGCTACCCGGAAATGTCATTGGTGTAATCGTTACATAACATATGCTTAAATAACAGTTTTATAATATCCTGTTTGCTTGTCATATACATTTAGCCTTATGCAACCATGGAGGAATTAAAATCTAATCTAATTCCTCCAAGTATGCAACTTCTTATTGTTACAGATTTATGAAATGGTCTGATAATAATTTTCCTTCTTGTAAAATTCTGGTAATGCGGTTTTTGTCACTGTCTTTCACAAATATATTTCTTGATGCTGGGTTCGATATGTGAGGTGCTGTAGGGCGTTACGCTCTCGTCCCGTTTCGGCCCATATATCTTTCTCAGGTACTTATTTTCAAACACTCGTAATTTATGTTCATCTGCTAGAGTCGTACTTCAACTTTTGCAACCGTAAAGTATTTCCGGCAGAATAACCGTTCTGTATATCTTCAATTTCAGCTGTCTATATGAAAAGAGAAAAACATCCAGCTGATTTTTCTAATCCACGTTTGTCAAATTTTGAAAATGCTTATGATGAAAAAAAAAACGAATTTGACTATTCTAATATCTTTCCGTGAATATTGTAAAATATTGAAAATTCCAAAAGGAATCAATGAAAACAATTATTTATTAATACAAAGGAAAAAGTAAAGATCTTTGATAGAAGAAGTTAAAGAAATCGTCACTTCGTCAGGAATTCAAACCGAGTCGTCCGGTCAGATTTCCGATGCTTGCCTTTAACTCTTATAACAAGCCGGCAACCAAGGTAGTCAAAGGTAAAAACGGCAACGTGTTATATTTGGCGGCAACTACTTTTTCTTTCTTTTCTGATTGATATGGCATTTAAGATTGATTGTAATCTCATTTAGCAAGTAAAATTCTCTTCTGGATCATTTTCTTCTTGACTTGTCTTATGGAGAATATTTTTGTTACCTTGTTCTTTTTGCCTCTGGTTCGATTTACCCGGATTTACTCTTATATTCAGTACAAATTGGTAGTTATTTTACAATGTTTATTACTTATGAAGGGTTCAGGTGAGTTCAGTTGGTAGTAAAAAGTCTTAATAACAAAATGAAATTGATAATTATGGAATAGATTTGATCATAAGTGAATTTTGTTTTTCTTGAGGAAGTTAAGTAATATATATCCTATTTTGGGGATGGATTATGCAATAAGAATTCTATACAAAGTGGTAAAGTTTGATAGATTTTACATAGTGTGGTAAATAACTGTCTGCGAACTTTTGTATGCAATGGGTATTGAAATATGATATGGTTAATATCTTCTATAATTGTAAGAGAACAGTCACAAAAAGGAGTACTAGATAATTGAATTTTATGGAGATGAGCTTTGTTTGAGACATGTTGAGATCGTAATCTGTTTAATAAAGTTATGTATGTTGGATTGTTTGTAGGCCAAGAACCAAGGTTTATGAAGATATATGTTGATAAAAGGTAGATTTAATTGAGAAGCTAATTGGGGTATTTGGGTGATCCAGTTTTGCGAATATTCTGTTATCTTTTTCTTAACCATGGGCATGATATCAGTATACTGAATTTTTATGTTAGTAACATTTGGTAATTGAATAGCTGTGCGAGCTAGGTTGTTAGCTTTTGAAAATTGGCGAGAGCTAATGAAGGTTGTTTCTATCGTTTTGCCCTGTTTCTGGAGTAGTTGTAGTGAGTATAGAGTATTAATGACATAAGATTAACATTGAAGAGTGTATGATCTAAAGATTTGAGAGCATGAATAGTAGCTTGTGAGTCTGTAAGTAATAAAATTTTGTTTTCTTTAGAGTGTAAGCATATTTAGTTGCAATAAATAGACCTTGTATCTCTGCTGTGAATATGGAGGCTGTTTCTGATAAATGAAGTTGTTGTTTAAAGTTATTTTTCGGGTCATATATGGCGGTACCTACTCCTTATTCTGTTTTAGATCCGTCTGAGAAAATAAAATTATATCCTTTCCATTTCTTATAGTATTCTTGCATGGATTGAAAGTTAGTTATTGAAGTATGGGCACGAGTAGTTGCGGTAAAGGGGAGTATGAAAATAGGATTACTTTTAGTGCCTATGATAGTAGATAATTCATCCTGGTAGATGGAATAAAGTTGATACCATATGTTTAAGTGGGGGTTTCATGAATTACCATTCTTCTGCGTCTACTATGGTAATATTCTAAAATGTTGTTTTTAAAAAAATGGGAAATATTTTCTATATTAGATTAATCTTTTAAAATAGATTTAACTATAAGTAATTCTTTTCTGAAGCGTAGGGGATATTCGCCAGATTCAGAGTAAACAAATAGATTAGGGGTACTAGTCATTAAACCTAGACACCTTCTTAAGAGTTTTCGTTGTTGAGTTTCTAAATGGTCCATTTGTTTATTAGTAAAATTGTTACAAATTATGTAACTATATTCTACTTGAGCTCTAAACATAGCTTTATAGATTTGTGTCATAGATTATGGTAAAGATCCCCATTTGGTAGTAGCAATTGCTTTGAATAAATTGTATAGTTTGTTAGCTTTATCGATTAGATAAGATTTTTGTATTTCCCAATTTAATTTATGGTTAAACCAAATTCCGAGATATTTCGTATCGTCAGTAATTTCAATGTTAGCAAGACGGTTGTGTTGTAAATTTAGATGTGTGTTATTTTTGGTGAAAAGGATTATTTTTTATTTTTCATTTGAGATATCTAGACTTTTTTGTTGTATTTCTTTTTCGACTTTTTGTATTTGTCGTTCAAGATGTCGGAAGTTCATTACTCTATGACTGGGGGAGGGGGGTAGATTGAAGTGATGCTAACACATGAATTATTAATTCGTCGTTTTCTATATGTAGGAGGGCTAAATCTATAAGATATATAGGAAAAATGAATGCACTGAGGGATGATCCTTGAGCAATTTCGTGGTATAAAGTGTTATTATTGCTGTAGTTGGAGCAGAATAGTATTTTAATATATCTGGATTTCAAAAGTTTCCATATGATCAAAGTGATGTAACTTATTTTAAATCGTTTTAGAATTTCCATTAGTGTTTCGATTTTAACGTTGTCGTAAGCTCATTCAATATTTATGAAAGCTTCAAAGATTGACTGTTTATTCAGAAATGCATTTTGTACTGCTAATGATAGAGTTTAATAGATGGCCTATTTGCGTGGAGTAGTTTTTTCGGAATCCTATTATATTTTTTGGAAAGTAATTTTGAACATCTATATACCATTCTAGGCGTCGTAGAATGAGTTTTTTAAATAATTTGGCGAAACAAGTTAATAACGTGATGGGTCAGTAAGTAAAGGGTTTCTATTATGTTTTAGTAAACGTATTATCAAGTGTTGAGACCAAGTTTTCGGTACCTCGCATGTTTGAAGAATGTTATTGTAAATATTGGTTAATGTTTCTATAGCTATTATAGGTAAGTATTTGATTATTCTGTAAGTTATGCTGACCAAGCCGGGTAAAGTGTTTCTAGCGAGTCTAATGAGAATTCGGATTTTCTCAACTGTGAATTTAGTGAAAGAGGCTTGGGCGTGTTTGGTAAGTGAAAAAGACGAATGGAGAATGTTAGGTGGAGGGGCTTCATGAGGTTTTTTGATTTTATTTTTTATTTTTTGTTTATAAATTGTTGTTTCCAGGAGTCATCTAAAGTTGTTGATTTATTAATATGAAGATGAGAAAGATTTTTGAAAATTTTCCACATAGTTGAGATCTTGGTGGATGGTGATATTACGTTACAATATTCTTGCCATGGTCTTGAGGAAAATACGTTTAGATTGAGCTCTTTCTTGTTTTAAGATGATCCAATTTTCTTGAGTGGGAACTCGGAGATACTGTTTGAAGACTCGTTTTCTCTTAGCTTTTGTGAGTTCACAGTCGTGGTTCCACCAATGTAGAATGGGAGATTTCTTTCGAATTGCGTTAGAATTTTTGAAACCAATGAGGTGTAAAGCAGCATTAATTTGGGTTATAAATTTTTCATAAGTCCAAGGTAGATTCGATTGGAATGAAAAAAAAATAGTAAAAAGGAATGTGAAATTATTCACGTTCCATTTTCGTAACTGTATGAACATTTTGTGGATAGCGTGTTTTGTTACCATTGTTTATAAAAGTTAAATTGTTATTGTCTACCCAGGTTTCTATTGTTTTTCTGAGTGTCTCATAAAGGTTCGCCTAAAAGTCGTAAATGACAATTAAAATCTCCTGTGTAGATTATCGGTTGTGGTATTTAGTTGCTAAGATCTTCGATTTCCTGAGTAGTGATATGTTGAGAAAGATTGTGTGATGGGATGTATAAGTGGACTAAACTAAAAAATTTCGTCTTTAATTTTGAATTGGATTGGAATGACTTCCACTAGTTTGGAAGATATAAGATCGATGTTCTTATTGATGTTAATTTCTGAATAAGGAACTGTTTTATGAATGTAAAGAGCCGTTCCTACATTCTCTGCATAGACATTGCTGTAAATATGATTATATCCTCGTCTTGATAATTTGATGGAAGTAATATTGTGAATTTTAGAGAGACAAATGATATTCGACTGGTATTCCTTAATTAATTTAAGTAGATGGGGTTTTGGGGATAAAAATGTTGAATATTCCACTGAACGATTTTGCGCATAATGTTTTCCTAAATCTAATGTGAAATAGCCGGATTTTTTTTAGATGAAGTTACTTTCTAATAATTCTATAATAGTTCTTTTTGGTTTTGTACGTTTTTAACTATTTTGTCATATAAGTGTTGTGTATGCGTAGATAATGTTGTAGTAGGTTGAAATTTGTTGAAGTGATTCTGGAGGGTGGATAGATGTTGGTGGTTCGTTAAAAGGTTGTGGGGGTTCTGCTGGTTTTGTGTCATGTATTATGTTTGACCGAGTAAGGACGTAAGTCTTGTGGTAGATACTTGACCTTGTTTACATAAGTGATGCTCGGAAGAGGTGGCACATTCTTCCATCAGCCTATGTAACCTGAAGGTCTTCTGGTTACCTCTGATTTGTTGAGAGGATTTATCTCGTTACACAATCAGCACAAACGGTTGGCCCAACCGCAAATAATTGTGGAAACCGTAGGCTAATGGTGGCTTGGGCCGCCAAAGCTACACTAATCTTGGGCCAACTGTGGATAATCGTTGTCAATCAAATTGTGATATACAACAAAATATCACTGATGGCCCAACTGCAAATAATGGTTGGCCAGTCAGTTGTAATATACAACAGGACGCCAATATTGGACTAACGATGGATCAACGATGGTACAACAACGGCCCAACCATGGTGCAACGACGGCCTATCGATGGCCCAACGATCACATTTAATGATTTTATGTTAAATGCTGAACACGTGGTGGAGACAAATAAGCTCGTATTTATACGAGATAAATACGTATTAATGTACTTCTAAAATGAATCAAAATAAAAAGCTAAGTTTTCACGTAATGATTACACTATGAAATTGGAAGAGAAAATAAGTTATTAGTAATGTTAATTTTCTTTAATGGAAGCAATTATTTCTTTCTTTGGATGTTTTGCTGAGTCTGTTCTATTATTGCGTCGCCAACTTGTTTTTATATGGTGAATGATTCTGCTACAATCGTGAATTTTCGTAAGGTGGGACGTTATAGGAAGTTTGATAGCCGTTATTTTAGTAGCTACTAACCCCGGATATCACCATATAGCAATATAGCAGATTGTCACTGTACACGTAATGTTGATGCTAAAAACTACATGTTGGGCATGATTTAATTCATTTAACATATATGCCATACCAAAGCACACCTTGGGCACCCAGGGAAACCTGTGGACCTCTCTATGAAACTTCATGGAAGTGGAGTCTGTTGAGGATTCTATAGCATTTAGCTTTATGGAGGCAGGTTAGTACAATTAAAATTTAATAGCTACTTCAAAATCAGTGTGTGCTGGGGAAAAGGAATGTGGTTGCATTAAAGGCTTTCTTTTATAAATGTGGAATGGCGAGGGCTTCTTCTGGCAGGCTGGTGAATAGCTGCCATATACCATCGACCGTTATAGCACTTTAGTCGAAGTCACTGCTATAAAATAGCTGTGATGTTATTTTTTGTAAATGTTATGAAGCAGGCGGGAAGAATTTAGTTTTGGCACTTGATAAGAATTTAAAGAATATTTTTCAGGTAAGTTATTATTTACAAATTACTTAAAACGCGGTCGTTCAGAAGTGATATCACGTAAATAGTATTGTAGAGGATATTTGCAGTTTCGTTTGTCGGTAACCGAAGCTGTTTGAAATGCACCACACCAAGTCAATTGTAGTTCGTTTTGAACAGACCGACAAAATCTCTGGTCAACACGAACGAAATATATATATATATATAACATTTATTAACAACCTAATTGGAAATTACTGGGTTGTGGTTACCTACAATTAATATTTTCTGACACGAGCGTCTGCGGAAAAATAGCGAACTTCTACATCTGTGACGGCTCAGCAGCAGCCGGAGGTAACTATGGAAAGTATTTCAAATGGTCTAAGAGGTATCTTTAATGAAATATACACTTCTAGAAATAGACTAAAGTGTAGATCACTGATCCCCCTACTAAGAGGACCATTCGGAGAGAACTGACTCTCCAGGATACATGTTGTTTAGTGTGGCTATATTAGAAACTACACAATGGAGACTCGGTTTCCTCGAAACAGCCTTGTGGATACGAAGTGAGCCTAACAGACCCTCCTTGACGGCTTTTCTGTGTGTGAATTCATGGTGTGGGATGAAATTGTATGGTGATTAGCACTGTGTAATTCTTTGTTAAACCTAACTCGGGATTGGTAGTTTTAAGCCTTGAACATGTCCTTTATCTCTGAATTGAGAATCCAAATATATTAATTAGAGTTTACGAACATAACCAAGACTCGAAACCTACCAATTCCATGTCAGGTTTATCTAAATACTCACACAGAACCAGTCACAATATAATGTCATCCCATCTTAGCCATACGTTATTGATGTCCAGACAAGATAATCAAAGATCTTTATTATATATACATATATAAAGTTCTGCTCACTATTGGTAGGTTGAATGCAAATAAAACAGGGTTTCTTTTTTTAGATACATTTTTATTGAAATTTAAGCACCAAATAATCAGACTTAGATATTCATACAACAAATCAATAACTTACCTAACTGAAAAAATCAGTTTCCAGCTTATGTATCTAGTCACACAGATCTTCACGGCCTATACTCAGATCACCATACTTTTGCTGTTTTGTAAATATCTCTGCTTTCTTTCTTTTATTTTATAATTTCTCCCACACCTTTGTGGTTTCCTAAGATATCCTTCAATAGGAGTATTAAACGTCGAATATCAAATGTATTCGAATCTATGTACACATTGTTATATCGAATATTTATTTAAGATGTAATGGAGTTCATTCAAAGTGCTGAAAATACAATTTAAACTCTCATAGCTTGACACTTCTGTTATTATCCTGTTAAAACCTGAATTGCACGGTGAAGAAGTCTTGTGGCTGTTTCGACAACAATTCGCCTCGGGAACGACAGCAGACATTTTCTCTGGCAGCAATGTCCAGATGACTGAAAATGTGTTAATTACTTGGTGATAAGTCAGTCAAATATGAATGTGTTACATACTTGTAATTCATGGAATGTGGTTGCATGCTATAATTCATGTAATGTATACTTATTACTCAGTATTTTGTGAGACCCGAAAGCCAATGATATCATGCAAGAACTTCTGCAGTCTACTGTGGAGTAGTTGAATCATTTCTCATAATTTATCATTGTAATAGCTTGCACTGATGGTCTCGTGTTTTTGGTCTAAGCCAGCTGTAGACAACCACATCGCAGCAGCAGTTTCGTGGGTGTAGAAGTACTTTTGAACAGCGCCTTGAGGGAATTATCATATGCTAATCGTCTACAATTGTCTAACCAGATCCACATTTCATCAATGGGATTAAAAATCCTTCCCATTTATTCCTGAGAGAGAGATAACTACATATTACAAAAGGTTTGATTTGTGTGCTGGTGTTAAATCAGACGGTATCCATGTATCCAACGTCTTCTCTTTCTGAAAACTGCCAGGTGCCGATTAAGAGTGGAATGTTGGACAACAACCTTGTGAGCTGTTTGATTAAAATATATTCTTGAAGAACTCCATCGGGACCATCCCGATGCCTATGGAGTTAATTTAAAGGTTTTGGTATTACTTAAAACTGTATTAAAGTTACTAAATGAAAATCAACAGTATGTTCCAGTTTGAATTCAGAAGGAAAATGAACCTGAGTTGTGTATTCCCTAAGTTAAAATTACCCTTCTCTGTGCAATACTCTACCCTTCCCTGTACAATAACGATACATTTAATGAGATGCTAGTAAGCACAATATGTACGGCTGTTATGCAGCAACACGGTGACATATTACGTGTGTTGTTTTTAGACGATTCTATTATCTCTCGAGGCGCTTTTTAGAAATTTACATCTCAATATCACTAACTTGATATCATTGAACGGTATAAATGGAGTATTAGGCGAAAATTAATATAATAATGTGTGAAATCATAATGTGGAACAATTTCAGAGAGCTATAACGGAACATGATAGAGGCACAAAGAAGTTCCAAACGAAAGAGAAAAGTTCAAAGATTTTCCAGATAAAACTTTTCTGTTATCTGGAACTGATAAGTTGAAACAAAGTGGGCCTGAGTATTTATTCTCAAATTTATGTACACAAACATTTTCCAGTGCAAAACATTATTTAGCTATCTGCTATTTGACGAACAAATATCGTTTAACTACCGAGAGAAGTGAAAATTGTAAATTTCTAAATTGTTTCATTTTTGCAAAAGAAAGACTATTACTTAAAATAATCTGATATTTTCTCATCACTAACAAAACTATTCTTCATTTCGTGCCCAAATACAATTAAGAGAAACTAACTTTGTGTTTTGTGTTTGTGACGCAGTAATTCATATACTATCTCCAACGACGAACACTTCCACTCATCACTTTCTTGGGTTGTTATTATCTTTATTCATAACTCAAGGGTCAAAATTAAACCCGATTTAAACAAATAGTAATCTTTCATTTCTTACGAAAATCTCCACTTCCCCATGTTCGCAATATTTGATACCTACTTTACTTAAGATACTATTATTCATATTAATCCTCTGCATTCCCATTCCAAGTTTCGCACTACTATGAACAACCATATTTCATTTTAGTTTATAGATTACCTTTTCTATTCTATTTCTCTCTATCTTTCTTTCTTTATTTCTTTCTACAGTTTCTACATAACATCCATTTTGTGACAATGTCTTCAAAGCCACTAATTTTTGCCTTTCACAAATATTGTTATTTTGTGTGACTTTGGTTACTGCTTCCATAGTTGGCAGTTATGTTACTAATAAGAAATACAAATAATTTGAAATTCATTCTGACCTCTTCAGAATTTGTTGTTAAAGCCAACAAATAATTCACTACGAAAACTTTTTTTGGCGATGGAGCATAACAAGATACGAGTATGAAACCTATCTGCTATAGGGAGACAAATAATTTTTGAATTTTAATAAATAATATGGAAAATATGTTATATATACAGTATTTTAGATATATTTTTTGAAGAAGATAATTATTAACTATATTGTCTGCACTAAGGATATTAGCCATCAGCTAATTATATATCTATAATTGAGTAACATTTAATTTATTTCAAACAACAGAGAAGTTGCCTGGAAGTAAGCATAATAGTAGACATTTCGGTGTGACTAGTTGACTGTCAGAGAGATAATTCTTTTCTTATGAATACATTAATTACAATATTTAATTTGCCGGACGTCATAGTCTAGTGTCTTGAAGCTTTAGTTCACTAGCTACATGGTTACTGCTTCGAATCTCGGATGGTGGGGAATTATGATAAGTTTCAGTGTAAAGTGGCCTTAATGCTGTATTTAAAACATTAATTAAAAAACAATTTTAAAGAATACAAACCGTGAAATCTGTTTATGTAAGAAATTAAGGTGAAAAGACGATTATATTTTAAGCTATAGTATGTGCATCCGGAATATGAATTCACCACTGAATATTTTGAGACTAATTTTTCCGCTTCACTGGAAATTTTCTTTTACTGAGATCAGATTGTGTTCATAGTGTTAATTCTGTTACTCACCTCCTGAGTTTTGCGTGCGTGTAAACATGCTAACATTTATTAATGTATTTAATTAGGAAGATGAATTCACTGATTTCTCACTCTGTTTGTTTTACCGTAGCAACCCTTAGTTTCGTAGTTCCAATGTTGGATATTCTGATAGGTTTTTTCTTTCATTGCATTTATTTATTTATTCTTTCCATGCAAATTTGGACTTATTTGTTCATTATGGTGTAGAATATATCATAAGGCATATATTCTAAAACAAAATTCAATACAATACAAAACTAGTAAACATAAACACAAGAATACAGAAATGTAAGATTATTATGTATACATGTTATACGACTAAATTTAAATATGCGTTTCCCTGAGTTTTACCAGATTAATGATCACACAGTGCAGCTATTTAGATAAGAGTATTTCCTTCTTCCTTCGCACTAAGTATATATGCTGTTATGTTGTAAAATTCAGTTATATATAATACACAACAGGAAAAGAGAGCTGCGTAAATAAATCACGAACAACTTGGTGAAGATGAAAAACATTTTACATCAGCAATAATGGATCATTTATCATTTTTGATTGTTTATTTTCTGTTTAATCTACTGTAATTCTTAATAAAACAGTAAATATACACGTAGAAATATAAATTTCTTCTAAAACAGATATCAACGAGTGCAAGGAAGATCCATCTACATGTTCCTACCAGTGCAGAAATCTTAAAGGCGTATATTTGTCCACCAGGTCAAAAATTGCTGGAGGACAAAAGAATCTGCGGCGCTAAGATAATTAAGAAATATATTTGTAATATCATCATACAAACATGTTGATTTATCTAAAAACCTTTTACATGATATATAAAGGAATGTGCGTAAGTTAAGTCAACCATGATATGTGTTAAGATACTAATTCATAAACAGTGTTAAATATGTTTACCTTTAAACCTCTTTCGGATAATATGAACAAATACTTAAATGTCAGTACAAATGGTTAGATATGTTAAATGAATATAGTTTAAAAATAAAACATGAGAGTTGGATCGATTTATATATTTTTAATATTCTAGACACACTATAGTGAGCACAAAGTGTTGAAAATTTGATTTGAGTATCGGAAAAAACTCCGTTTCGTTTTGCGTTAATCGAAATAAGTTTTAAAAAAGATTTGCGAGGCGATAAAGAATTAGAGATATCACGGTTATATTAAATCCAATCAGCAAACCAGTATCTGAATCACATCCCATTGACATTAACTATGTTACACTAAAATGTCAAATAAGATGAGACACCCACCCCCTATGAACACGATTCCATGTCGAATGTTGAGAGTTGTTGCTTATCTTTTAATGGCATAGCAAGTAGCAGCGTCGCGATGTTTATTTATAAAGTGTCGCCTTCATCGCTATCAATTGATATCTAGCTGATATAAGGCCATGCTGCTATTTGTTTGATTATGTTAAGATAATATTACTAAAACAATAGGAATCACTATTTGGAAAGTGTTACACCAAAGTGTGATATCACACAATAATTCTAGCCGTATGTTCCATTTTGTGTTACATTCCGCATTCACGATCATTCTCATCGAATGCTCCGGTTTGGCTGACATTTTCTATTCGCTCTATCATTCCCATCGAGTAGGGGAACTGAGATACAGTGAGACACCAAAAATGTGGATCTTCACAACGTTTTTTAATATTCAATCAATACACATGCAACAAAAAGTTTTAACATTGTTGCTATCTCTAGTATTATTCACGTTTTGTTTGGTTACTCGTTGCATATAAAAAATGAAAAAGTAGTCGAGGTCATTTTGACTCACTATTCCGCAATCATGGGGAACAGTGAGGCATGCAACATATTAATGCAGTTTAGTGCACTCTCGAAACTAACGGATATGTAACAGACTAAAATTTACATTAAATGAAAGGTAAGACTGTTGTACCTTAGCGTGTCCATGCATTGTAGGCACAATCAATTTCACTTTGATATCATTTTCAAATACACTCGTTATATCAGAAGCAGAGGGAAGATAAATTTTCCAACCATCTTTCACTTCAATTCACAACTCAAACAAATAATATTAAGTTTGTTCAGAACCACTGCGTTTGATGGACTTCCTCATGATATTTCGAAAATTGTATTAGGTGATTTCAATGCAAAGGTAGGGAGGGAAGAAAAATATAGACCTACTATCGGCAAATACAGCCTTCACGAAAAGACCAACAATAATGGAGAAAGACTGATAACTTTCGCGATTTCGAAAAACCTACTGGTAAAGAGCACCTACTTTGAACACAAAGACATACACATGGGTATCTCCGGACGGCAAAACTCTCAACCAGATCGATCACGTATTAGTAGACAGATGAAGACACACCAACATAATGGATGTTAGGTCGTACAGAGGAGCGGAAGGTGACACCGACCATCAATTAGTGATCACAAAAGTAAGGGGAAAGTTATGCATCGCGAACAGAGAAAACAAGGGGTCAAAACAACTTAAATTCGAAGTGAAACAATTAAATAAACCGAGCATCAGAGCAGATTACAAACTTGAACTCTCGAAAACCTCAATAATAGTTCCGATTTATAAAAAAAGACGATAAATCGGACTGTAATAATTACCGCGGAATCTCGTTACTTCCAACCTGTTACAAGGTATTATTAAGTAATATTACGTAGATGAAGTGTATACGTAGATTAAATAATTGGAGATCACCAATGTAGATTTAGAAGAAATAGATCCACGTTGGACCAGATTTTTGCCTTGAGACAAATTTTGGAGAAGAAATGGGAATACAGTGGGACGGTTCATCAGCTATTCATTGATTTTCAGAAAACATATGACTGTATCAAAAGGGAAAAGTTATACAGTATCCTGATACGATTTGGAATTCCGAAAAAAATGGTTCAACTAGTGAAGATGTGTCTCAGCGACCCCATAAGCAGAGTACGGATAGGTAATAATATGTCAGATAGTTTCAAGATTCGTAACGGATTGAAACAATGCGATGCCTTGTCCCCACTACTGTTTAACTTAGCGTTAGAATATGCGATTTAAAAAATTACAAGGTCGTCAAGAGGGACTACCATTTAATGGTTTGAATGTACTGTTCGTATACGCGGATGATGTAGATTTAATAGGGGACGAAATAGATGCACTACAAAGCAACACCGATGTCTTAGTAGAAGCGTGCGATGAGATAGGTCTACAGGTAAACATAGATAAAACAAAATACATGATAACAAGCCGAAACACAGGGAATGAAGGAAATAAAAACATCTTGTAGGGGAATGGTCTTGCACAGCTCCTGGATTCTTCAATTTTGTAGGAATGTGTCCTATGGAGAGGCCATTAGTTATTAGGAAACTGACTAATTTCGGGTCTTTGTGAACAGTCTGACTAAAGGCAGTGGGCCTTTATCATTTTTAATACGTACTGCATTTGTTATGGGAATCTTAGCTTTCAATAATTATTTTTTGAGATCGTCCATTGGTACATTAGTGGGAATATCCCTAATAACGCAAGTAAAAGTTTAATTTGTTTTTGTTTTTTGTGGTACTGTACAATTTTGTTCATAAGAACTCATTGTGCTTCTGGACCAAAATCTGAATTTTTAAATTTTTTAAAGAAGGTATCTTTATGATGTTTAGTTTTGAAATGAATATTTATAGCTGAATTTTGAGCTATTGGAAAAACTGTCATTTCTACGCTTGGCATTCTTTCATTGATAAAGCTATCAAATGATAATAAATTGGTCAAATCACTGTTCTCTTGATGATTACGACGTATTTTTGTCCGGCAAGTTTGAATTTTGAGTTTCAAAAAGAATTGTCTGAATTTATATCCCCCGAGTCATTTTTCACTTCCGAGCTGGAAGTAAGTTTGATATGTTTATCATTATTTTAGTTAGGTGTGTTTAAGAGGAATTAATGTTCTAAATACCAGAAGCTTCTTTAATGACTGTGATGTCTTCTTTACATGCAGGAACACAGTTTTCATTCATTGAATCAGCAGAATCTTCATAAGGTCCCAGATCTGTCCGATGTTTTCTTGCAAAATTTACTGCGTATTCCCATATCTTATTTATGTCTACGTGTGGAATGAAAGGGTTGGATTTAATAATGGGATTTAAGATTTTGACAGAAGACTCTAAACTTGTTTTGTATGAATAGGATTCGTTTTGAGAGAGTGACTTTCCCGGAATAGATAGATTCGGAGGATTTGAAGGAGGATTTTGATTTGAATAAAGTGATGGATAATTTTAATTGTTAAGGGGGGGAGGCATTTCATTCTTATCGATTGAAGATTCCTCTGCTTCCTCACCTGACTCTTCTGAGATATTTTATATTGGGTAACGATCAAGGCAAGTTTCTTCGGAAGAAGAGGAAAAGATATTAAGGTTCGGATCATTTTCACTTGCGTTCTTCTTAAAAGTTAAAGACACTTTTTCCTTGTTCGTTGAATTAGTATGTCTTCTTTTTAAGGAAAGCATCCCTTGTATCAGGTAGCTCTAACTTTGAAGTTTTGGAATTAATTCTTGTGATTCTCTCATCAACTAGTTTAGGAGATGTACTTTTGCGTTTGCATCTTGAGTTTTTTCTACCCATCTTAATAGAAGATTGTAGAAGGTAATGGTAAATTAAGGAGGGATTAGGATAAGGTTACCTATACACAATAATTATCCGACAACTATTGACCCTTAACACGACTTTATCCTCAGTGGATACAAATGGCCCTTCAAACGACCTTAACCCCCCTTAAAACGATCTTAAGTTGGAAATTAATTCTATACTTTTCTTTCCCCAACTTTGTAGTGTGAGAATTTATTATTTTATTTAGAACAATTTATTTCTAAACAGTTGTTTAGGATATATACGTTTGGACATCCGACTTGCGTCTACCTTAGCAGAACGTTTGGCATAGGTCTTACTTTGACGAGTCCCTACGCTGCTCTCTGAAGAAAATGATGATGTTTATTTGATGTAAATAGATATATGTATGTCTCAATCAGTTTAGTTACCAAGGAATGTAAATAGTCATGTTTGAGTTTTCTCATTATAATGGAAACTGACTATGATGAGAAAACACAAATATGACTATTTACATTCCTTGGTAACTAAACTGATTGCGATATATAACTATTTACTTCAAATAAACATCATAATATTTTAAATAATAACAGCAAATACATTTGAACAATCAAACTTCATTCCTTGCTGTTAACGCATTAAATCAAACTGAATTTACTAACGTCATTACTCCATTTTGCTCATAAAATCCATATGAAAATTGTGCTGAGATCTGTTGACCACCTACAAGAACTATGACAACTACATATGCAAACCATATTACATCACTAAACGATCTTTCACTTTTGTTTTCCAACTTCAATGGCGATTTCAACTTTAATTCATTAATAAAAACAAATAAATAACTTAAATGCAATAAATATATGATTAGACCTAACTTCAATACATTTAACAGCATATATAAAAACATTGGGAATGGCAAAGACCATAGCAGAACGCAATGACCATTTTCGCGCAACACTCCCAACGAGTTCGATTATTCAATTAATACTTATATTTTCCACTTTCAGATATATGTACAAGTCAGATTTGAACATACAATATTAAGATTCGACTTTTGTTGACCGTCTTAGAGCCAATATGATAACTTGAAATCTGTCTCAATTATCTCTAGAAGCCGCTGATGCCGATAAATGGTACCTCAGTAGATCTCCCTCAAGCTAAGAAATCAAATTGAACAATAGCAGCTGAAGAACACAGACTTTCTTTCAGGGTTCGGCGAATATGATTTTGATTTTTCCTCTTTTTTTTTCTTGTTTTTATTTGTCGTGGTGTATGTAATGGCTACGTCATTACTTTGTAGAATTTTTAATATATAAAAAAATGCTTTATTGTTATTATGTATATAAAATGGTAAATAATGTTATTTTTAGATCGGCCTATCGTAGTGTAAATAGGAAATGATGTGCACATCTGAGTTAGATATCCATAATGTGTGAAATTGCGTGTATATGGAAGTGATTTTTCTTGCTTGATTTTTTTTTTTTTAATTTTTATAGGTACACATGAATATGGGGAAAATATTCTATTAGAACATGAATAACGATAGATAATGTTAGTTTAGGAACTCCAATTTATATATTATTTTGTTTTCTTTTTTCTTTAATTTTTTCTCTTGCTTTAGTCAAACTAATATAAACTTAAAAATCTAGCACTTTCACCCCTATTGGTCGCTTGACAACAGTGAATGGGAAGAAGAAGTTGCGCAGGGACAGAAAGGGGTCGAAGAAAGTGACGCGTAGTGAAAAAATTGTGCAAAATGTGATACCAACATGCCACTTTCAGAGGTGATGTGTACTTATGTAAGGACAAAATATGGATATAGACCCAAACTTCTGGGGCCATGGTTTGCCTAGCGTGACGTCATCAAAATGGCCGCCAGCTGATTTCATCATCTTCAATTTAAACATTAATAGCTTAGTTATCGTTCAACATAGAAACTTGGTTCTTGCTTTATTTCTGAGAACATAGTCTATGTCTTGAATTAAATAGCAATTAATTGTTGTATACGGCCGCCATTTTAAAAAATGGCTTTTCAAATTGAAAAAAAGCATTATCTTACATACAATGCTTGAGTTTACCGGTGAATAACTACGAAAGTAATACGATTTCCAAAAAAATAACTTTGAAATGAACGAAATTAGACATTTGAAGAGCTATGTATCATTGTTGTATCAATGTCATTAACAATTACAAAATTAATAGTTTTATTTGTTTTTGTGTCTTTTTAGGTCCGCCTTTGAGTTAACTTCTGCTTGGGATTTGTTTGGAACACATTTCACAGAGAAACCATGTCGAAGGGAAAGAAATGTCAATTAATCAGTCTTGACCAAGATTTGCAACGTGTAGTGAGTGGCAGACCTGAAAACATTATTGACTGGAACCTATGTATATTGTGTCCAGAACATTCATCTGAAAAACTCGTGTGTCCACTACGTTATTGGCAAAACTTAGCAGCGGTGTATAACCCGGCAGGAGGATCCCAATTGTGATCGTATTGCGATATCCTGAGGTAATATGTAACGCTCGCAAACAGTCTATTGTTTCACGCAAGCACGCTTCGCGTTTGGTAACTGTTTACTGCCTGTTTGTACTAGACGATTATTGCACCATTATTTCAAAAGTACATAACTGAGTTACTACGCAAAGTTTAGAGGTAAGCATATGTCAGTTCATATTCTTAAGTGTATGCAGATGTTTTAAAATAGCTAGGATATTAAGTATTAATTAATTTCACGTAAGTGAGCACGCTAAGCTGTACCTGTCATTACCTTATGCCTTTGTGATGAACATGCTTCATGCTGACCTCACATTAATAGAGGGAGCAATAACTTCAAGTAAAAGCGATAAAATGTTGTTGTTGCAGCCTACACGGAAAGGTTGCAACTTACAGCCTACACCTGCCGCGCCTAGCATTTTTGAAGGTAGGAATATGTACATGTTCGCCTGACGCGCATACACCTTGTCTTTTAACCAGCCCCAAATCCCGTAATCCATGGGAGACAAATCGGGCGATCGAGATGGCCATTAAACTGGCCCAAAGCGTCCTATCCACCGGCCTGGGTATTGTGTGTTAAGGAATACATTGCGGGTTACACTGCGCGTCGAATGGCATGGTGCTCCGTACGCTAAACACATCAGAGGACCTTCGGGGTCGCATTGTGGCCGCAGCGGATGAACTTCGTCGCAACAGGGAGGCACTGCGCCAATGTACACAATCATTGCTGGTGCGGGCCCGCAAGTGTATTGAGGTTAATGGTGACATTTTCGAACACCTGATCTGACACTTGTGCATTGTAGAGGTGACCTTAGTATCCTGTAAAATGTTATCTAACTTTCGCAGTGATTTTGTGTAGTGCTGGTGGGTCAAACTTGTCACCATGGCACAACGTTTCTGTAAGTATATCTCTGCAATGAAGCCTGAAAACGTATATGTTTATATGAACTTTCTTTATGTACTAGTCATGTACAATCACCTCCTCAATTATTTACCTTAAATCCTTAAACACCCTGTATATATGTTGCCTGTTGAGTTCGTTCTTATGTTTTAACCCTCCTGACTAAAAAGTTGAATTCGCACACTGCTAAAAACTTGACAACCCTACTCGCCACAATGCGAGGAGATGCCTCTCCCAGTGGCATAATTCCTAGACTGGTCTAGTCTATATATTTTAGCATTCCACCCAGTGGCGGTTCTAGAGGAAGAAAATTGGGGCCAGCTCTCAACGTTGCATATTATATTATATTATATTATATTATATTATATTATATTATATTATATTATATTATATTATATATATAAAGTGTTTCTATTTTGATGCTGTCCTGCTGTCCATAATCTACATTCCCTTTCTTTCCTCTTTTGCCTTCCCACCATTCGTTCCAATGCGTTTTTCAGTACAAGCTCTTCTCAGACAATGACCTAACAAATGTTTGTTTGTGTGGGTGGGTGTGATACACATTAGTCATTCTTTTTAAATTGCATATTAATTCTCCTTAGGTATATCTATGAAGGAAATATGTACGTTTAAAACCTTTTTCAGTGTAAGAAAACAATAATTAGTTGAAGCAAAAAAGTGAACATTTTAATATTTTTCATCAGTGCATGGAATTTATGGAATTTACAGAGGGAAACTTATAGTTAACTTCCAAATTTACACTGGATAAAAGGACTTGATTGGCTTTTACACTACATAAAACGGGATTAAGAGTCCCTCCCTCTGCACACACACTTAAAAATCTATAAATACCACACGATATATTGTATAATTCAACACCAATTTAGACCTAAATAAGATGATTAAAAAAAACAGCAACAAAGATTTCTACTTTTTATTTGTAGGTCGGACTAGAATTTCCTATATTATTTTTATAGTAAGAAGTAAGTCGGACAGGTTCAAGATATCTGACCCCCTCTACTTCCAAGAGTCCAAGTCAAGAAAGTGCTCTTTTCTTAAGTATTTGCAACCGAGAATAATATATTGCAACTATAACAGTAGAATTAAGTTAAATTATAGCAGATGAGTGCAGAGAACTAACATCATCTACAACTTAACTTAATTCAATATTATAGCTGCAATAAATTATTTAAAAAAGGGCACTTTCATAACAAGGATCCTTGGGAAAATACAAGAACACACCAAAATAGCTAAACAAATCCACGTAAGATTAATCAAAACACATTACAAGATGAAAGCAATTAAAAAAGTTTCTACCACTAGGACACCTTACCAAAATACACGTGAAATAAAACGGTGCATTACAACCATTAGCGTATTTAGGAGAGAGACTTTGAAAGGTTAATTACTTGAAAGTGGAAGCTATTCCGGGGTAATCTTAAATGATTCGGAAATAAATGGGGGGCAACCCCCCCAAACCCCCATTAATTCGCCCATGATTATACCTTACACATAACAAATCTACGTAATCTAAATTAAACACATTCCAATTTGCATCTATTACAAAATAATAATAATAATAAAAAAGAAAATTATTAAAGTTCGTACCATTATGAAACCGTACAAAAACACACGTGGTATAAAACAGTAACTACATTACAACTAACACATAACAAATCTACGTAATCTAAATTAAAACACTAAAATATAAATCAAATTATTAAAGTTGCTATCACATAACAATAAACATTAAAATAAAAAAAAACTTATTTAAACAGAAAAACATCGGAACGCTATTCTAAGCAAAAACGTTATACTAAGAGTCTAGTATAACGTTTTTGATTCTAAGAGTCCTTTCGTTCTTCATGGTATCTACACCAATATGGCAGTACTACATGTCAAAAGTATCAAACAAAATAGATTGCAACTTTGATTAAATTCATAAACAATGTTTCAAAATGCTATACATGACCACAAAAAAATAAGACATAATTTGTTATAGTTAATTTCTTTCTTTAATATGCAATTCAAGTATTAAAGTGATAGCTATAGTGACACTTTTGATTACCTTGGAGGTAAAATGTAAACAAGGCTTGTGAACACAAAGCCCAATCTTGCTATTGCATAAGTGTTTCATGACATTTAAAATTATACATCTATTAACATTAATAATCATAAGTATCGACAAAACTAGGTATACACATCTGTAAGAAGTGAAATTCATCAAAATTAGTTAAGGTTATTCTCTATATTTAATATGATTACAAGGGGACCTGCGATCTAGAACCTTCACCGATTAGCGTTCTGTCGTTTAGGTATAAGCTACTGGTGGTATAACACCGCGTTGCCTATAAACAACAAATTAAATTTTTAGATGATGTGGTCTTCCCTTTGTTAGAACGTTGTTGATAGTGAAGACTTCTAAAAGGTTTTAAAAACAAAAAAATACTGTTACATAACCAAAAAACAATAAAATAACTACTTGAAACTTGTTCTAAGAAATTAGAAAATCGTTTAAAACTAGACGAAATGCAGTTTTTAACATACACTGTGACTCCTTCGCCCACCCCATGTTTATAGAAGAAACATATCATGGTACACTTCATTTCATGTTCAAGAATCGATAACTTTGAACTTCTTGCAAAATAAATATTAATTATACAAAATATTTCAAGACAATTGAGGATATTAGTTTATCTGCACTGCAAAAAACTGGGGGGCCAGGCCTCTCCGGCCACGGCATAGAACTGCCTCTGATTCCACCGTGGGAAGTTTTTTTATCTTTCGCCGTGGCCATCAAGTTCACCCGAACCTCCCTTAGGCTAAGATTTCATGAAAATCAGCCTTTATTATAAGCCCAGTATTGTACATTTGAATCGATAACCAGGATGATCAATTTGATTAAAATTCTAATGGTTTGCTCAATGGTACTAACAAAGTTATTTAGTGCATATTGTGTTCATTGACTTGCTACACTGTTCAACGTTCAGCTGGAAAATGGCAGCGTGCATGAAGGTGGAATAGTGTGTTTTATTGACGATTCTTTTGGTCTTATGCAGTGATAACTTGTCATTTTGAAGACAGTTTTGTAAACGATTGCCCTAAAGCTTTTGGGGGGAAAGTGACTGCTAATATGATATATGGTTCTTCTCTCCAGACTTGTGGGAAAATGTCTGTGAAAGTAATCGAGAATGTACATAAACTTGCGGAGGAGTTGGAAAGACAAGAGTTAGATGTAAGTATTAATAGCAAAGTAGCTTAACTGCACATTGTTTTACAGATCATTAGATAAGGATGTACCAATATATCGGTATCGGTGATATTGGCAACTTTTTGGAGTATCGGTATCGGCAAATTGACACCGATTCTTACCTTTACATTTTGCGAACTATTTTTAATTTGTTTTATATTAACAGTGACACTCATCTTTCATGGGTCTCTTTAGAGAGTCGTGATCCAGTGTTATCAGGGTGAAATACGTAGATATATGTGGGACTATATATGCATCCGCCATAGGTGGGATATTTATGCAGTTTTCTTTCACACGCTAATTGACCGGCTCCGAGAGTGAAAAATGTTAGATATATGACCGCACCTAAACTCAACCTAACCTCCACGTTCCAATGGTCACTAATTTAAGACGAAATTCGGCAAATGAAATTACGGTAGGATATGAAGAATTTCGCTATGCCATTAGTATTCCTCCGCGTGTCACTATATCCGAATAATTAATTTCGTGGGGTTACCATACTATTTTCTGGATAGTTACGTGTCGGTTTGTGCGTATGGAAGTAACAGTGGCAATTAATTTTTAAGAACTACTGGTGCTAGCCGTATAATATTGGTCAATAGGGTGGTGTCCTTTGGTGTAGATAAAGTAAAACTTAACCTAATCGATTTCTTTAAGCATGTACGCCTTTGATTTGCACTACTCCAATTATATTTTTAGTCCGGCCATGCCAAAATAGTAGCTCATGTTAGAAAGAAGAATATGTAACTGAAGGAAAGCCAAAGATAACCTCAATCAGGATTGCACACCCGGGATTCGAATCTCAAGTCAAAGGTTTCGATTAAGAACAAAATGCAAATGAACCACTCTACGCTACACCTACTTCGTCAGTATTTTCTCTTCAGTTGTGTTCTTACATATTAGAAAAGGTAACGGTATTCCCTGTACAATGCGCACGCGCCGGGAACGACGCATGGGAGACTCCTCATATCCTCGACCTATGGCATAAGGTGAAGTGGTTGGTTACTGGTCAGTCTCACACTCGGCCGCCTTCATCTCCCAAAGTGCCCAAGAGTACCAAGGACACTTCGGTACTCAATTGTAGGCTCAGAGCGCCAGAGAAGAGAGCACTGAAGAAGTATCCTGGTCGGGATAAGAACCCGAGCCGCCCGTTTCGTAGTAAGTACGCCAGTGAAAATAGTGAAATTAACAAATTTGATAAAAAAAAAAATGAAACCTAACAGACTTATCAGTTATCACGCTTTTGTTCCTTTTAACTATCCACCATGTGGACTGTACTAAGGACTGAGGAAAGTTTGAATTGAAATATTGGCTTGCAGAATAGAAGAGAAGTGTGATATCAAGATGTATTAAAAAGAACAGGTGAGAGATGAACAATACTGGAGACAATGAAAATAAACTGGTTAGGACAGTGGCTACACAGAGATTGTAGACTGTTGCAATCGAGGGTATGGTTGAGGGAAGCATAGGAAGAGGATGAACCCAGTTTGCCGACAGTATTAAGGAAGATAAATCGTATGCTGAAATAAGAAGGAAATAGGAAGATGGGGATGTTTCTTCATTGTAATTTACATCTACTGAATTTCAACTATTAGAAAATAGGGTTAATACTGCAACAAGACCCTTTTGTGATGGGAAATTACCAAATTAGGTTCAAATATTTAGTAAATACTACATATAAATCAAACTTTTGAATTAGTCTTTTTATTTGGATCTTTACTAACTTTTTACGAAATTTAAATAGAATTTACTTTTTGTTAATTTTTTCTGATGTTACTTCTTCGAAGTGATTAGAATTACAATCAAGTGAGTTGTAACACCTTCCATTTACAAAGAAATAAGAATATAATTAATAACAATACAATACACTTTTCGTATGTAATTTTTTTTAATGATCACACTTTTTTTTATATATAAGACGGAAGTGCAGGCATGCAGAATATGTCCGATCCAGCGAGCCAGGCTCGAAGGAAATTTGAGCCAACAGATATTTAAGGCGCCAATTACTTTCCCGGAATCTAAAAAATCTTCGATACAACAACGGCGATGCATAAGTGATTTACAGAATTTCTTCGTCATTGGTTAAGTCAAATAATAGGCTACAGCGTAACAATGACAGCTGATAGCACAGCGCAGGTCAGGATACGATACATCACAGGTGGCTGTACGATAAACTGCGTATATAAACAAATAATCGAACCTGACTTTTCTAACCTAATTCGTTGTAGCTTACCTTATAAACAATAAAAGAATAAAAAAGCTAAAAAATGTCAGATCAGTGTGACGCCATTAGTATTCCTCCGCGTGCCACTATATCCGTCTCCAAATCAACTGGAGTGCCTATTTTATGTATTAATTTATTGTCGTGTGGTTGTACTATTTTTTGTATACCTCCATTTCGGGTTGTGAGTATGGAGGTGTCAGTGATAAATAGTTTTTGAAAACGAGTGGTGTAGAGCGTGTAATTGATCGATAGGGTGGTGAACGTTTGGAGTAGGTAAAGCAAACCTCAACCCTAATTCCCGCTCTAAATTACCTTCTGCTACTGGAAAAGTTCCCTCTTCTTCACCGCCTTTTCTGTTTTATTGTACACCAATACGAGACGGAACTATTTGCATCTTTACAATATTCACGAACTCCATATCCTTTTAACCGCATCATTTCTTCTGTAAATTTTCTTTTAGTTCACCTCTCTTCGGAACTTAAATCGTGTCCCTTTGCCGAGGGGGATGCAGGGGTTTACCCTGATGCGTGAGGATTACATTCCAGGTTATTGATTCCGAATATCACCCCAACCAGGGATAAAATCTTTGTATTTCTATCCAAACAGGTAGTATGTTCAAACTTACCAGCAACCACTAGTTTTAGGATCCCCTCCTCTTTGTAATTTATAACAAATCGATCACTGCATGGCATTGCCGTACCATCAAACAATTTAATGGAATTAATTTTCACTGAAATGCATAATTACATTGACAGTAATGATAATAACACAAGGTAGATCATTCGATAGTGTGTTTGGCTTGAAATTAGGTGGTCCCGGGATCAAGCGCCGGTGCCACCTGTTCTGATCTCAATGACAAGTAATATTCTGTATCTAACTGTCACGAACGTTAGGGCTCCTTTCCTTGGAAGCTTGCGTTGCGTGCTTTGCTTGCGATTAGAGTGAGTAGCCAAGCCACTTTTGTGAAATTCGTTAATTTGAAGCATATTTATCCTTCTTTTTTTGTGAAATTTATTTGTATTACGCATTGTTCACTATCATTCTTAGCCAGACCTTATATAAATTACAGAATAAAAACATTTACTTGATGATTATTTATTTGCCTTATGGCCAGCTGGTAAATTTTAATGTAAAGATATATGTCGGAAATTTTTAATACATAACAGTAGGATCGGGGGAAATTTCAGGGGGTCCAAGCATTTTCTGCACCCCTGCGGAAGTGTTCCAGATTTCCTAGGATGTGATGAAGAATCCTTTCTAAAAATATGAATTCCGAAAAGCGAACTGAAATTAAAGAATTAGTTCATTTATATAAAAACGAACAATTAAGAAATGATATGAATTCTCCAGTTGCATTATAGTTTACTGATACAATGTTGTAACACTTTTTTTCAGTATTCGATTCGATTCACCGGGTTAGATTCCCATTGGGGACACAAGTGGTTCGGATCCCGCGTAAAGCTGTAGGTCCCGTTCTTAGGACATCATCATTACATGGGAGGCAATGCCAAACCCCATGTGTTCATCTTGCCCAGGGACCTTCGGATCAAAGACCTTCCTTCGGGCAGAACACCACATCATCATCACCCCCACCCCTTTTCCTCCAATTACGCAATGTATATTTTTTTGTTCTGGTGTTTCAACACAGGAACTATCGCTAGTACCGTATAATGGTCAATAATAATAGTAGTATTAATATAATAATAATTATTAGTATTTTAATCAGCACTGCATCACTAGTTATAATTTTATAAACCTTTGTAGCATGAACAATAAAATTTGAATTGTAAGAATTGACTAAAGAAAAATAAATGCACCTGAATGATTTGTAATACATAGGTGTCTATCCAAAAATAAACATCCACCTTAAGAACGCTTTCACATACGCGCGAGAGCGGGGCGACAGCGAGTTCTCCCGCGCTCGCCTCGCTCTCGCTGATCCTTTCACATCAACGCGGGCATTGCCTGCGCGGGAAATCTCTGCGAACAGGGTTACTGTGTATTGTGTAACCAGTTTCATTGACGTGGTGGCAATGGACATACGCAAGAAAGTTATTCTGCACTGCTAAGACACCGACGGAAGAAAAAACGTAGGCAGATATGGGTGCATCCTTTGGTAGAGAAGCGGTATCTTGTAGGGGATTTTTCTGTGCTTTATCCACAGTTGAGGCAAGATGAAGGGATTTTTTAAAATTATTTCCCTATATCTATCGCTTCTCGTAGCCTTGTAATCAAGATGTCCCGGTGTGTACACGAGTGGTTCGGATCCTACGTTAAACTATAGGTCCCGTCCTTAGGACGTCATCATCCCATGGAAGGCAATGGCAAACCACCATGGGTTCACCTTGCCCAGGTATCTTCGGTTCAAGGACTTACCTTCGGGCAGAACACCTATCATCATCATTAATACAGTGTTGAGTAAATAAAATGTATATAACAGAAAATTATTAAAGGGAATACACTAAGTCTTCAAACTGATTTGCCGAAAAGTAGTTCCGGTTCGTCCGGCCTACTTTAGTTTATTTCGAGTGTGTAAAGTTTTCTGCTTGTACAAAAATCGGAACAAATAGCAGTTTATTAATTCCGTAGATATATGAGAAACGGGAATATGATTCACTTTCAAATTTTCGACATGAAACTACTACAATTTCTTGAAAAATGTATATCAGTAATGATTCTTTTAAATGACAATACATCTTCATAACAAAGAAATAACTTCTTTGTTTACAACTCTATGAACATTCATATCAGCATTATGATCCAACAAGAAGATTAGCTTTCAGTGAAATAATTCTAGTACCCACCTGTTGTAATTGATGAAAATACAGTCTATCTTCGCGGTGTTTCCTGGCAACACTGCTTGCAATATTTTTCTAAACCACGCGAGAGTTGTCCGCTCCGCTCTCGCGCGTATGTAAAAGCGCCCTCTCAAAGCGAATTAAATGAGTCCGAAACAAGTCATTAGCAAGGATTTACCCACACGTTTCAGGAAAGGTCGTGCCATAAACACATTCCTCCACCCTCTTGTTATCATCGCTAAGCGTCGGACCGCTCGCTGCGTGACAGTAAATTCCCTCAAAACATTTTTTTTTTCTCCTAAAAGCTGGTCGGAGTCATCTGTGGGACAAAGGTCAAACTATCAGTGGAGATTTTTAAAACAATTTCTCATCAAATTTCATGATTTAATAAAATACACATTAAGGTTCGGGACAAGATTGTGCTAAGCAGAAGCAATTAATGAGAATCATTATCAAGAAGACTTATTCACAAAGAATCTAAGAAAAGAATAACTGCGAATGTTTTTTGTCACGAGTGGTAAGAGGAACAACTCTTTCAAATATTGCCATATTTAGGATCTAATATCTTCTAAATTTTAGCAGGATTGAAAAAATGAAGAAAGTCATATACAAGGTTGATCCTTTGTGATTAATCCCTCCAAAGCTGATTAATATACGGTAATTACTTTAAGAGATGTCGTGTTCTGAAAGAACCCCTGTTTTCCTCTCTCTATCCCATCAGTGAAATATGCTCTTCAGCTCGATATTTGAAATTTATGTCAAGTCTGGCTTTAACTAATCTGTTTCACTGCCTGTGATAAGTTAGCAAAAGAAGTGCATATTTGGAAAGTAGTAATGAAAAAAAATAAAGTAATTTCTTTTTTTAAAAAAAAAACTTTGCCCGTGGTGGGATCGAACCCCATACTTTAGAATAGCTCTCCAGTGCTTTATCCACTAGACCGTACAACCAGATACTCGAAGACGAGTTTCGAGTCGAGTGACGCTGCAGGCAACAGCTAGTACTAAGAATAAATTATAAGTTCCTGACCCCAGTACTTTTGCTTTTAACAAATGAAAAGAACGTCTCCTCTATTCATCTTTCAATATTCTAATCTACCGACAGAATTCTTTTGCAGCGGAATGCCGATACTTGAGTGAGCTACATTAATTCCAGATTAAAACGGTCGGAAAATTGCCGGACCACCAGGAAGTGGGTGGGGACTCGCATATTTCCCGACCATCAAGAATAAACGGGGCTTCGCTCTTCTCTCGATCATCAGGAAATGGGCGGGGAGCCGCCTTTTTCCGACGTAAGGCAATTGACGGATGTCCATCCTTTCCCCACCATCAAGTGCTGGGGGATGGTCGGAGTTTCGCCTCTATGCCGGCAAGTCCGAGATCAACGGCGGCCCGGAAATGGCCCTACGACCAAACGCCACTTGTGGCTGCACGTCGATTCCCCCTTTATTTTCCGACTTCTAGTTTGGGTTCTGCCTATCCTCGACGCCTGCCCGACCAAAATCCCCGAACATTTGCCGTCTTTGTCGGCATTTGGTTTCGTGGGTCAGTTCAAGTTGAGTTTCTTCGCCGTCATACTATGCAAATGTGGTAGGCATGGTACCGAGACCGAGACTCTATACATCGAGACTATAAGCTTTATTTTTATGTATATTGATAATATTAATTTAATGCTTTTTTCATGTTGTTTCATACTAGTAGTCTCGTGATAATTAGTTTCATTCTGATAAATTTTATTTAACGTGTTTTATTGTAGTTCCAGTGTCAAACTATTTTATGTTGTCTAAATGATAATATAAAAGTTTGGGAGATTGTTTCGGGGGCGGATAAATACAGACATTTATTTTCTTCTGCGAATTTTCATCCCCATTCTTTCTCCCTACTGATAGTCTTTTACTTCTGCTGACACTCTCCTATTTATAACTGCTTCTGCTAGACTCATCCCGTAAAGACTTTAAAGCAGTGGTTGGCAACCCAGAATTGTATGGGGAGCTACTTTCACAAAATTGAAAGTTCCAAAGATCTACTCAAAAAAATATCCATTTTAGCGACCTAAGTATCATTCGGGAAGGGATAATGTACTGACCCACACACAAATATAGAAGCCTATTTACAAACCAAAATCACATAGACACAAAATTTTAATACTTATAAGATTTTGTGCTATTGAATATTTTTTTATTAACGCTTTCTAGTATTTTTCATAAGGAAAACAAGTTGTTACACTAGTCAAAAATTTCAAGTCTGTTTTGGAATTCTAAATGTTCATTTCTACCGTTTCTATGCACTTCATATTGAAGAGCCTGATCAAACACAAGAATATTAAACAAACAAAGGATCAAGAACAAAGTAGAGATTAAAAAAAAAATCAATTTTCAGTGTGTTGTTCATATGACGTTGTTCACTTTGTTGATATCTTCTCGCGGACTCGCAAATTCCTTCTTGATATCTTCACGAGTTGAAGCAAGGCTCGGTAAGCTAGCCTCAGACGATGCACAGCTACAATTTTCCGCTGGTTCATTGGTGGTAGTACGCTCTGGGGATATCAATGCTTTGGAGAGTTTTTGGTCTATTTCACTCACTACTGTAACAGTTCAAGTTTCTTACACCGTTCACTAAGAGCCTGATTTTTAACATTTTTTCACTTTTCTATTATTTGGAGCTATAATGTTGGAGTTGGTAACACTGTTCAGAGAGAGAGAGAGAGCGAGCCATATGTGCTCTATACCACTTACTCCCTTGCAAATAATTATCACAGGAACTTCTATAAACACCTAGTGGCAACCAGCAATTGAAAAAGTGTTACGAAAAGCTGTGTTGGCGTAGCATTAGGGACGTTTGATCCCAGTGGCCGACCATGCTGACTGAGGTTTTTCCTCAGTCACACCAGGCAAATGCTGGGATGTCACTTTCAACATAGGCCCTGGCCAACACCTTCCTGTCCGCTCCCCTATCTCGGCCTGAATCTTAGATGCCTAATGGTCATAAATAAAATTCTAATTCAAATTACGAAAAGCTGTGTCATTATAATTTCATTAAATACACACTCACGTTGATCAACACGTAATAAACTTGACGGTATACGGAGTAATGTGAAGTCAACTGCTTTCCTAAAATCCTTCACCAGTACAGAGTATATGGCATTTAGGAATGAACGTTACATAACTCGCTATATATAAAAAAAAAAGTCCTATATAAGAATAAAAACAGGGTAAATACAATGGAAGCCCGGTTTGGACGCGGCACAAAGTATGTCTCCCTAAAAATATCATCAATACATTGTTTATCATTTTATGTAATAATGAACTGCATAACGGGATTGTGCATTACAATGTATAACTGGTATCGACTCCGTGCTAATGGAACTTCAGGGGATCGCTGGATGGGGTTTTAGATACTGCGTGCCTCTCTCTACACACAAATAATGGGATATAAAAATTGGGCAAGTTTTAATGTATTCAGGGAAAAGTTAAGATGACCTTCTTCCTTTGTGTATTTTTAGTATAGTACCTTCCATAACATTATCTTGTACTATTTTTCCTTGGTATCTCCGTTACCCTATAGCTCATTTTTCGATTTACCGAGGTTAAGGTATAATGTGGGGTAAAGCATGTTCCCCGACAATCGCGTTCAATCGAGCTACTACTGTAATTTTGAATTTAAGGTCTTTACGCGTGTCTGGCTCAGGCAATGCTATGTTGGGAAAGAGGATGTTCGAAGGTATTTTTTGAGGTTCAATATCTATGGTTACTGAATATCTAAAGACATAAACTTAACAATAGCCGAACATAAAAAAGTAAATAAATCCATACACATATTTTTAATTCAGTAGGTTCCATTAAGCACCATATCAATAATTCCTCTATTGTCAAATTTATTCTATCAATATTTAATTTAAAATAGAATTATTCTTGAACCAAATATAGTATTCCATCAATGATCAACCAAAAAAAAAAAAAAAAATACAGTTACATGTGAAACATTCAGATATATCAACTTAAAAACCTTCCATTGTTTTAAAGTCATGTATCATTATTAATGTTCTTCAATTTGAACAGAACTTTAGAATATTTCGTCCTTACAACTTCACCCCAGATACCAGGGTTGCTGGGTCGGTACACACAAGCTTCGACCCCGACTCCTGAATTTTTAATACCATCGACTCCGACTCTTATAATATTTGCGGTATATATTGCGCGAATTAAGGAAGATTTACAGGGGGGGAGGGGGATGAAATGATGTTGGTAAGAAAATAACACTATGAATATAATAGTATACATTATACATGCGGCCACTTGCAGACTTGCAGGGATTTTCCTCCTCGTCCCCCCTCCTCGTGAATTCGCACAATGTATTTCTACATTAGTTGATAGACGCAACTTACGTCATTTAATCACTGTCAAGGAGAATTATCAGTCTATTTTTTTGAAGTGTTTACTGACATTTCAAAAAGGGAATCCTTGACCTTTTGGCAAAAAAATAATTTACCACTCTTGAGCATATCACATGACTTATACTGATCAAGAACCTTCAGCCTAATATTTTTGAAAAAAAAGTAAAATGTGTTGAAAAATTGTGGTTGTGGAGATTACTCCCTTTTTTAAAGTGTTTATGGAAGTTGTCCTTTCGAAGGCTGGGCATCAACTTAAAATTTCCAAACGGAAATCCCCATATTGTAGCATATCATTGGAAAGGATATTTTAAAAGAAACGCTTTAGCGCTAACGGGAGGTCCATACGTTGAACTTAGAAGGTTGCACGCAGATACCCAAGGATGACTATACGCTTCATGATCACTCGGGCACGATATTTAATCATGCTATGTGATTGTGCTTGTAACTTATACAGACATACAATACGTTTTGGACCTGTTCGTCGGTAAAATTAGCATACTGGTTTTGCCTTTTTTTATCATTATTTGCGGGCGTATTTACATGGAGGTGACGCTTTTTTAGAATGATTTATTTCGAACTCTGACGCTAAATAAATCCTTAACGGCTCAACGCATAGACGGCTTAACGGCACCAAAGCGTTTCTTTCTAATAATGAGTTGTTGACAGAGTTTTTAGGCACCCAGTATATATTTTGGAAAATAATCCCGTACCAGTGTAATAGCGGTTTCGGTTGAATCAAAGCTGAAACAGAGTTTTATTACTTCAACAAAAATAAATACAGCTATTACATTTATTTTTATCAACTGAAACCGGGCTCCGGATCTCACATTACAATGAAACAAACTGAAGGAACGAATTATATGAAAATGAAGTAGTATTTCGGGACAAGAAGCCAAATCCCTTGACTGGATTGTAGAATCCTTTGTTTTCCTTTACTTCCTTGACCTTGTAGATACCCTGTAGAACTTTATAGAAATTATATATTCTTAGATGATAGTGGCCGATATGACTAAACATAGCACCTCGTGCCTAGAAATAGTTTAATTGATGACTCTGCCGGAAGACAGAGTGCCCTTTTCCCGGCAATCACTTTAAACGATCCGCCATGTTCTTTTCTACATGTCCCGCAAATTTCAAGTCAATCAACCATGTAATCAAGTAAAAACAAGTAAATTAACCCGTCACCGGGAAAAACACATCCTTTTCGATTGAAAGTGAATGGAAGAAATTAGTCCCATAGTTAGAACGGCGCTGAAAATGTTTTGGGGCGGCCATTTTGAATCCAAGATGGCGACTTTTTCAAAATGTAATATTTTCTTAAACTACTCTTGATAGTAAACTACCTTTTATACCACATTTCGTATCTCTAGCTCAAACGGAGTTAAAAATGAATTTTGGGGTCCGCCATTTTGGATCCGAGATGGCTTCTTTGGAGACATTTTGTAATATTTTCGTAAGTAATGATGTGCAGTCATACCAAATTTAGTTTTCCTATCCAGCTGTTTTAGGCTGTGTATTCTATGAAAAATTCATTTTGGTGGCCAGTTTGGATCCAAGATGGCGACTTTTTTCAACGTTTCGTTAATATTTTCTTAATCTACTGGTGATGATGTACCGTCATACCAAATTTCGTTTTTGTAGCTCCAGCCGTTTAAGCTGTGTACTGGGTTCCCAAAACCTTGGTTTGCGACATACTAGTTCTTGCAGGTTGATTTTTTTTTTCAATCTCAAAAACTAAGAGATTAGAAGAAATATTTGCTGAAGCAATTTAACAAAGCTATTGTTATTGTTATTTTCAATGTTATTTTGTACTACATACTGTGCTTAGAATTGTTTGTGCTTTCTTTCCAACCTAATCACCATGAAATCTTTGACTGCCGGAAGAAAGGTACATAACATGCATGCACATCGTTCAGTATATTTTCATGCAAACGTTGAATTCTATCAGGTTAGTTAACAGTTTTCAAAACTGATTCTATGCTCTTTATACAGGCGTCATCGACATAAGTATTATTTCAAAAACTTCTTGGTAAAATTCAACCTAAATCTTTATCAGCTGTTTAGCGAAAATGCGCTTTTGATCTATGTGCCCTTCTTCAGGTAATGTCCTCAATTATCCATGCACGATTGTTAAAATGTAAATGTAAATAGTTCTGTATTTATTTAAAGTATATACATAGTAGGTACAGCATATGGTAGCCATTTTACATTACGAAATAAGAGAAAAATAAAAACAAAAATAGTATGTATGAACAAAAACAAATATAGTAGATATAAGAAAATACAATAGATATGATAATATTAAGATAACTCCCTTTCGCAAAATATCATAAAAGTAGTTTTGTGGCTGTAAAAATCAGAAAGGTTAGTCAGTGAGTGATAAAGTATGGAAAGTATGATTAAAAATGATTTCTTTTCTAAAGATAATCTTGTAGTTTTGATGTGAAGGTACTCTTTGCAACTGTTATTAGTTATCGGAACATGTAACCTAAACACTGGGAGAATATGATTTGTGTGAAAACACAATTTTTAAAGGAATCAAAGGTTACGGCGAGCAGGGACATAATTCAGTTTAAGGTAGGGAGGAATATCGGTTTTTGCACAGACAATCATTCTCTGTGGTTTTTGATAAGGTTTAATATAACCCTAAATGATAAGAAAAGTGGATTTAATCGATCTTTGAAATTGGAAATACATAATTGCATTTTTATTATTCACAATAGGTAAACAACTAACCGCAACAAGAATACAACTACTTCGCGAGGGGTCTTGTCCATAAATGGATGCATATGCTTTTAAGCAACGATTAACTCAGAACACAAAGATAACTCCTTCCTCTAATACCACTAAGGTATTACCCTCTATGTTCAGTCTTAATTTTTAACGAATTATATTACATCCGACTTCAGCAAGGCAGAGATTGCTTCCGACTTCACAACTCTGCCAGATCCTTTTTAAAAAATAAACTAACCTCTTTTCTTCCTATCTCCTCTTGAACACATTGCCATCAAATTACTAATCTCAGTGACTCTTCAGGTTCCAGTCTATAGAGATACATTTAACAACTTGCTACAGTGATGAGACTGTTCAGGTTCCAGTCCATAAAAGTACATTTAACACAACAATTTTTTATTTATTTATTTTTTTTCTTAACGTTTTACGACCAACACCAAATTAACTTCATCAACATTCTAACACGTGGAATGACTTTCTGAGAACAGTCTCGTGTTCTTTCATAAGTCACATGGACCAGCTGCTATTTGAAAGCATGTTCTCCATCCCCACTAGTACACATTGTGTACTACAATGCTTCATTTTCTTGTCGGTTTGTGAGCTACCTGGCTGTACTGAGACTTTTAAACTACCCTATGTGTTAAAACTTTATGGCTAACATGAAGTCTTTATACACTAAGATACATATGCAAAATGCGTATTATTTTTAAAGGAGGCAAAACACCTCCCCGATTTTTTCTGTGTTTCTAGTACTTTTCATCCTCTTTCGCTTTTGCCTTTTTGAAGTTACATACAGTATATACGGAAAGAGTGTGAAAGAAGAAACCTAACTTCAACAATTTTTACTGCAGGTAATGCAAGAGATAGTCTTACATAAAAGTATTTGAGAATGCCTCATACTAAGTCGAAACACTAGATTTTTTGTAGCATATCAGTACAACTAGGTGTATCGAGCGAGCATTATCCACTTTTTCAAACCACTGTTATTTCTATACTGCTTAACATATTGCAATAATAATTCACTCTTCCATTACATGACTAAAACAAGTCACACACAAAATTTCAGCTGTATATCTGGTGTAGTAAAAGGTAATCCATTATTTTGCCAATAGCTGGCTTCAGTGATCTGTATCTCGCGTTGTATAAGTCCGATCGGGTTCAACGAGATGGCGTTCAAACGATGAGATTGCGTACTACAAACACTGTTCAGATAGTTGTGATGGGTTGACTCAGTGTTGTGTGAGCGCGCGTCAAAATGGACACTAGCAAAGAGAAAATACGCTATATTTTAGTTTTTCTTCGATAAAGGCGAAAACGCAAGCCAGGCGGCTGCAAATGTGAATAGTGTTTATGGTCCTGATACTGTAACAGCCAATCACGCGCAATTTTGGTTTCGTCGATTCCGTTCCGGTAATTTTGACGTCAAAGATGTACCACGCACTGGAAGGCCAAGTGTCGAACATGTCGATAAAATCATGGACATTGTCGCGTCCGACCGTCATGTAAGCACTGTTTCGATTGCCCAAGAACTAAACATTGCACAAAAAACCGTGTGGAACCATTTGCATAAGGCTGAATACACAAAGGAGCTTGATATATCGGTGCCACACGAGTTAACGCAAAAAAACCTCATGGACCGAATTTCCATCTGCAAATCGCTGCTGAATCGCAACAAAAGCGACCCATTTCTGAAGTGGTTGGTGACTGGTGATGAAAAGTGGATCACTTACGACAACGTCACGCGACCAAAGCGCGGTGCGCCGGCGCAAACGGTGCCCAAGCCAGGATTGCCGGCCAGGAAGGTTTTGCTGTGTGTTTGGTGGGATTGGCAGGGAATTATCTACTATGAGCTGCTCCCCTACGGCCAAACCCTTAACTCGGAACTATACTGTCAACAATTGGACCGTCTGAAGACAGCAATCGCCCAGAAGCGCCCAGCTTTGGCCAATAGGAGATGCATTGTGTTCCACCAGGACAACGCCAGGCCACACACATCGATAGTGACTCGCCAGAAGCTCCTGGAGCTTGGTTGGGAGGTTCTTATGCATCCATCTTATAGTCCGGACCTGGCACCGGGTGATTACCATCTGTTCCTGTCCATGGCGAACACGTTTGCTGGTGAAAAATTCGCTTCAAGAGAGGCTTGTGAAAATCGACTGTCTCAATTTTCTGCCAATAGGGACAAGGGCTTCTATGAGAGAGGCATCATGATATTACCTTCCAAATGGCAACACGTTATCGAACAAAACGGCGCATATGTGACCTAAATCGGATCATTCTAACTATGGTAAGTCAAGCCTTCAATGTCATGCAAAAATAATGAATTAGTTTTTACTACACCAGATATATATATAAAAAAAAATGGATTACATTTCCTCGTGCACTGGATGATTTGACATGACGCGACAAACAGCGTGTGTGAGTTGTCTAGGAGTTCTCTCGTTTCCCCCCACTTTCTTAATTCCATCAATTTTGTCATCATCATCCATTCGGCCTGAGCCAAAGTTACCTAAAGGCCTTAAAAATAAAATTCAGATTCATAATTTTTAAAGAAATCTAGGGTTTAAAAGTTTACTGCGGGTTGGGAGATAATTTAGTTGAAGGTATGGTAGGAAAGAATGTCAGTTTTTGGATAGGGATTAATATAACCTAAAATGATAAGGAAGGTGGACTTATTCGACTCAGTATCTTTGAAATGGGAAATATATAATTGCATTTTTATTATCCACAATAAGTCAACTAACCGCTACAAGTATACAACTGCCTTGCGAGAGACCTCCTTCATAGATGGATGCATATAATATGGTTTTAAGCAAGGATTAACTCAGAACCCAGCGAGAACTCCTACTAATCCATAATCATATGAAAAATTTTAATTTTTAACGAATTGTGTTGCAACTTCCATTTAACAGGAGTCAGGTGTCGTATGTTTTTGACGATTCCGACTGAAGCAAGACAATAATTGCTTCCGACTCCACAGCCCTAGTTTTTGAATTATCTAAATTTTGCCTGTTGAATGTAAACAGAATACTTTTTTCACTTGTTAAACATCAGTACATACTACAGCAATTCACTATTGCTCAAATTATTCTTTTTTTTTTTTTTCTTTCAGGCTCCTGGTGGCATTCCAACACCTCAAGTGTATGCTCAACTGTTAGCTGTGTACCTCTATCAAAACGATTTGTAAGTTTGTAATTTATATTATCGTTATAGAGGTAGATAATTGCTAAGTACGTGTTATGAGTGTATTTCTCAGAGTTTATAGGTCTGAGAGACGTTATTAGTTTATTAATATTAAGATATATTAGAGGATTTTATCACTGTTATCAAGTTTGAATTTCCTGACATTTCGGAACTAATCAACTCCTATCTTCAGAGATGTAGGTGGGAGTTAAGTAAGGCACACACACACATGTAGTTACTCTTATTAAGATTCGCGAGAGCACCAAAGTAACAGTACCAGGTAATAAATTATGCCTTCCTGGTTAGTGAACTTTCAATCTTTTCTTGACACTAAAGAATAAAACTAAAAATAATTTAATCGGAGATACCACAACGATCCAATGAAGGTAGGGTAAAAATCTAGAACCGGGATTCCCAACAGGTGTGCCACGAAACTTCTGGGACTGTGATTTTGCTGACGAAAGTAATTCAGATTATTTCACTCAGAAAAAAAGGAACAAGGCAAGCTACGCGCGCACAAGACCGAATCCCTTGTCATTCGTGTGAGGTCATGTGATTGACCCGAGTGAAATACGTTGAGAACTACTGATTTAGTGAGATTAATGAAACAGTCCAATTTGGTCCGCCATAGTTTATTGCGAAATGAAATGCTATTAACTAATACTGGAACATACGGACTTGGATGGATAATCGTATGTATGGTTAAATACCGGGGAGTTAGGTATTTTAATGGTTATTAAGATTTGAAATATGGTTTTAAAAAAGTGATAAAAATAAAATAAAATAAATAAATGACTAAAAGATATTGAGTTATTTTATTGCATTTTATTTATGTCAAACTACGATGTATTTAACAAACCTCATTCTAAAATTATTCCTTAAAAAAAAATCTGTTTTATACAGTATCTTTGCATCGGCGATTTCATATGGGAAAGTTTTTAGTTGTTGTGAGAGGCCAGCTATGGGAAATTCATTATTTTTCGCATGTCTAATATTCTCCATGACCCTGATGTTAAGGTTCCGCTTAGTCATTGTGACATACTGATCCTTCGACTTGACAAGTGATCTGGTAAACTCCACTACGTGTACTCTTTGGAACATGACCTTTAAAATTGGTTATATTTATTTAACCTTTTAGGAGGTTTCAGGCAGGTTTGAACTTATTTTTAACGTAAATTTTCTTCAATTTTTCCGTAACAAGTTGGATTATTAAATTTCTTCAATCTTAATAAACATTAAAATACATAACTCCCCATATTTAATCATACCTTCAGTTATTCATCGAAGTCCTTATGTTCCAGTAGCAGCATTTCATTTGGGTATGCACTGTGACAACATTGTACCTTGTTTCGGCTCAGAACCGCCATTTTTTATTTAATAAGCATAGAGCTCGGACAAATACTCAGTTTTCGGGCGACTACATTAATCCCTCTAGATTTTTACCCTATCTTCACATCTGATGAAGCCGATATATGAATTGGCGAAACTTACAGTGATCATAATCGTCATATTGTTGTACGACTCGGTAACAGTGAGGATGGAATGCCAAGTCGGAGGTAAGTTTGAAAATATTTTGTTTTACACATAAAACATATCCGTAATATGTTTTGAATTATAGCTGTAACATTGGTTTATTACAATTTTTAGTTTTCTAGTGTTTTTTGTTTTTTTCACTAGCAGTTTCAAAATGTTTGTTACTTGAGTAAACAAGTTCCTAGGTACTTTACTGGCCGCAGATAACAGGCAGATAGTACCGTGCAAATGCCTTTTTTTTATTCCTGCATATGAAAACAAATTGGCTCCGAAACGTCAGAAATTTCAAGTTGTTAACAGTGGTTAAAAAAAAATCCGTTCACGTATTTCAGTAGAGTTGGTTCATTTTCTTTTGTTGCAGTTACGGTGGAAAGGGAATTGACACAATGTTTAGTGATATATGGGTTTTTTGCTGGTCAGCCTTGTGGTTGTGGGGTCAAGAGAGGTTTCAGGTTCAAATCTCGACTCAGGCATTAGTTCGTAGAGTTTATGCATTTCACTCATATAATTGGGACGAAATCAGTATTACTAAAATGGCGCAAATACAATAATATGAGTGGCTTTTTTGAAGAAGGTTTGTAGGTCGTGTAAATGGAAAATGAGTTTTTTTTTTTAAACTCCGTAGATCTTTTATTTGACATTGCTTGTTTTATTTTCTGGAAAGGGTTTGGCACTTACAATTTGATTTATGTTTCAGGTTTGGCTACCTAATTGAATTGACTTTTATTTACATTTATGTAGTAGTAATAACTTATCGCATTAATACTTAAAAAAAAAAAAAAAAAAAAAAGTTCGTTGCAGTACGTGTTAAATATTGAAGACCGGTCGTCAAAGTACTGACGCGGGAAAGGAGTGGTTGAATATTTCGTTAAGAATTCTTTCTAAACTAAATAAGACTCCAGTTCAAAAGGAAACCAGAATAATCTTGAGAGCTCCAGAATTTGTACAGTATAAGATACGATCCTTTTATTTAGTGCCTAAGATTCTTTGAAAAGCATAGAAAATTTGGTTGATGATCTATGATTCTCGTACGAAACATTCTGGGCTACGGTAACAAGACTAGACAAATCCTTGTCTTCGGAAAAATTTCATTAAAGTGGTCATTGCATGTCAGATCATCCACGGCATGTCACCACACCATCTCAGAGTTGGATGAAACTTCGTGTGTGGAGAGAATTGCTGATGCTGATTTAAAAATGTAAAGTGTACGGAAATCGGTGGCAGTGTTAAAAATATGGAGGAGGTTCAAAATTATGGCCAAAATTGCCCGAAACGAGCGCGCGACGACAAAAAAAAAAAAAAAAAAAAAAAAAAAAAAGTATTCGTCCTAGAGATTTCAATTTTGTTTTATGGTATTCAGAATGAAATTAGCTATCGTCTGGAGTGAAATGTATGCACAGCAGAGTAGCAGGTCAAGTACAGATCTCGCTTTTTGAAGAATTACAGAATTTCGAATTCAGCATGGTATTTCACCACCCACCTTTAATTGTGACAAAAATTGTACAGATAACTGGTGACATATACTTGCACTATGCCAAAAACTGATTGAGAAACAAGGAGAAGTGGATGAAAAATATTTTCTCGTTAATAGAACTGTGCCAAAACACGTTGCGCGTACGTATTTGTGAGCATAGAAAAGTGTCAACTGCTTATTGTTCTACAGAATGAAGCAAACCGTGTATATATATATATATATATATATCTGATATTGTATAACCGTACCAAGTTTCGTCCAACTCTTGAGATGGTGTGTTGACATTTTCACTTTTTTTGTGGATGATTTGACGTGGAATGACTCATAGGCCATTCTACGTGAGGAAGTTCCTATATGCCTGTAAATATCAAATTTCGAAGCTTGACGCACTCAAAGGTAACATCATCCCAAATGAGGTTATAGCTCAGGAATAGTGAAGTAGTATGTGGGTTAGCTTTGTAAATGACAAATGAAGTCGTATCTGATGAGTTCATTTGAGTAAAGTTTGTGATTGTGGAGTTGCTGATTAGAAGGTGCCCACAATAGCTTTAGACTAGATCTTTGAATGATTCTATATTATTATTGTGAAGACTAAGCAGCAGTTCGTCAGTTATAAACTTTCCTTGAGTGCTTTCGTTGGATACGAGTTCGATTTCTAAAGCCGACACTTACGTCATTATTTATGAAGATATTCTCTCATACACAGGACGGTAACGCAAGTCACCGACTAATTTCGAGGACTTCGCAGATACATAGTTAAATATGCTGTAAGTACGACGATTAATTGTTGTATTTTTGTATTGGCTTCAGCGCATCAGATCCGATTGGCAACTACGAAGTAGATTTGTCAAGAAAAGGTAGTTCATGAGAGTTAACATTGCGTGTTTCAGTTAGCGTAGTAAAATGAAGCTACATAATACACACAAAATTCGCGTGCACTGACCAAGCCGCTTCCAAATAAAAGTTTCAACATTATAGAAAATTGCGCTTTAAATTGAACTCCTTCACAGAAAAAATAAAATAAATGGTGGCCTTCGTGAAGATGCATTTGCATGGTATGACGGGAAAATCTGCTTGCACGGATCTTCGAAATAAGGGTCGGAATTTTTACTGAGTTGGCCACATACAAGGCTGTCTTGACGCCAAATTTAAGATATTTTCATGAGGGCCCATCTGAGATATTTAAGCCCGATATCGCGAAGGACCGTACTTGAACCCTCGTAGAAGACGAGAGATGTGATTCAACGCCGTGTTTATACTGAGTTGGCCACATACATATATATATGGCTGCCCGACTGGAGATCGGTTGATGGGCGCGCAGGGG
>JAGDQP010006222.1:52495-73685 GCA_022664845.1 Lepisma saccharinum | reverse complement strand
TAAAATGTTTAACTAGAAAAACTTATCAATTTAAACCAACATGATAAATTGACTTATTGCATTATTTCTGTCACGAACATCTAATTGACGCCACCATTAAGAGATAGAGTTCGTGTTGCCTACATTGTGCTATTTTGTATATACTTTCTTATGTAAGCGTCTCAGCCTTAGAAAGCGATCACGTGGTTCGGCAGAACACTAAGAGATGGCAGCACAACGCTAACAGATGTTGAAGGGAAATCAATGCGATTTTGATAATTAAAATACGAGGGTTGCCTTTTAAGTTTTTACAAAAAGTGAAACATAAACGAACAAGTTCGAAACAAAGTGTTTTATTGCTTTTCAAAATATTCTCCCTTAAGGTCTATACATTTTTGCATACGTTCAAACCAATTCTGGAAACATTTTTTCCACTGTGAATCTGATATTTCAGAAACATGGTTTTGAAAGTCTTCAACAGCTTCTTGAGGTGATGAAAATCGCTTTACGCGCATCTTTTGTTTGACAGTAGGGAACAAGAAAAAGTCATTAGGCGATAAATCGGGTGAATACGGGCAATGAGACATTAATTCGATGTTTTTCTCCTTCAAATATTCAGTTGTTTGACGTGCTTTATGGGTGCTGGCATTGTCGTGATGAAGAATGATGCGGCGTTTTTTGTTCTTTTTCCTTATTTCATCGAAGACCGTTTTCAAACAAATTGTTGTATACCATTCGGCATTAACAGTTCTTCGATCCTCTAATGGAATGGTTGCGACGTGTCCAGTACAACCGAAGAAACAAGCGATCATTTTCTTGGAAGTGCTCCGTGAACGAACAACTTTAGTGGGATTGGGTTCATCGTTAAACACCCAAACAGTAGACTGTTGTTTGCTTTCAGGTTCATACGAATATATCCAAGTTTCGTCTCCTGTAACAATGTTGTATACGGATTTTGAACGTCCTCGGTCGAATTTTTTCAACATTTCCTGACACCAATCAACATTTGTTCATGCAAAATCGATTGTATTGCAGTCTGCGATATCCTAAGAGACGCCTCTAACTGTCTGTAAGTCACATGCCGATCTTCTTTAATCATGTTGCGCACAGCATCGATGTTTCTAGGAATGACAACCGATTTTGGCCGACCTTCTCGACATTCATCACTGACGGACGCACGACCATGACGAAATTCTGCAAACCAATTGTAAACAGTCTTCTCTGATGGTGCTTCATTACCAAAAGTTGCACGAAGCGATTCTATGCATTGTTGTTGAGTAAGGCCTTTTTTAAAATCATAAAAAATCATCCAACGTAAGCCTTCACGGGTGATTTCCATTTTTGCACAAACTTGCTTCTTTTAAACGTTCACTATCAACAACTTACTCAGTCAATTTCTAAATTGCCACTGGCTTCACAATAACAAACGTCAATGTTCAGAAATACAGTGGTGCCACAACTCATTAACGCCACCTATTGTTCGATTGTAAAAACTTAAAAGGCAACCTACGTACTAAACATATTTCTGTAAAGTGCATAAAATTTTGAAATTACGTATAATGAAAATAATACTGGCTTTTCCGACCTACGTCAATGAATTAGCAAAATGTCTAAATATTTAAAAGAATAACAAGGGAGATTTTTAAGCAGAAAGAAAGAAAATGTAAAGTTCTTTGAAAATATGGAAATGTATGTGCAGTTGTCGAGCATCAAATCAGGGCCACCCGACTTGGAAAAGTGGCGTGCGTTTTGCGACCGTGCATTTTCGGCGAAAATACAGGTGAGCGTGCGTTTTGCGACCCGGAATACTGATGCAAAGGGAAATGCCAATGTTGAACCTAGTATCACTAATAACTAGATTGATATTTTGTTATTTTTAAATATATGGAAGAAACTTGTTGCATATTTCTGGTTAGGTCAAATTAGGTTAGGTTATTAGTTTCATTTTAGGAGCTAGCCACTAGAATTTAAGAGACATTTTGGCTAAAGGCAAAGGCCCCTGTCCGATGCGTACGCGTGGTTAAAGGCACATGGGGCATGTGAAGGTAGGGCTCCGAATATTCTCGATCCACGGCATGAAGTAAGGCTGGGTGGTTAGTCTAATTGATTTGATTTGTTGAATAATCACTCACTAGACTAAGTCCCATTAACAAGTGACAGTGACAATCGGTATTGTGAACCAATATTGGTTTGCCATTGACTTCCATAGAAAAGGATGAAGTACGAAAGACGGCGAAAGGAAAGATGACGCAACGTGGCTCCGAAAATTTATGCCCCTACCCGGAAGCGAACCCGGGCCCCTTGATTACAAGGCAGTGAGCATTACTATTCACTCACAAGGGACATTACCACCCAAGGTGCCCAGAAATAACAAAAACACTTTGGCAGTCACTTTCAGAGGTGGAAACGTGCGAGAAAAGCCTTTAGCGTCCTGGCCGAGATTTAAACGCAGGCCCCGCGATTCGCAGTCAGACGCGCTGAGCTACGGCGACTCCTAATTTAATTTGGGAAATATTAGAAATCCTTTTCACTTTCACATACATATTGATGTAGTAAACCAACTTCACACAGAAAGTAATATAAATCCATGCACTGATACGAATTCAAGCCGAGCAGGCGGCAGAGAGAGAAAGCGGGTTATTTAAAATCAGGTAATATTTTCCCGTTTTTCCTTCTGTCCGTGATTGTTCTCCTTATTTGGTGTTTTCTGCGTTAATTGTTCCTTCTACATGAGATATTATTGCTTCTTGTCAGGGAATTTTTGAAAGCTGTTTGTCAGAATGGAAACTGTTACCTTAGGTTAGCTTTGCGGGACCTCAGACTACCAAGAGACAGAGCGATTTTGCTGAATACACAGTTAAGATGTGATATCGTTAATGAACTTAACTGGTTAAGATATCACTGACTCTATAATAGCTAGATTGATAGTGAAGCGCACGATTCACATTCCAGGGATCGCAAACCGCACGATACTCTGTATAGTCGCAACTGCCGGTCACCGACACAAGTGAATCGCTTAATCAATGAAGCACATCAATGGTGGTCGGTGACGTAACAGCAATGCCGTCTCAGAACTCTTTATTCGCTTGACAAGCATGACTCTTCAGATTCTAAGAAGCCATTTTTACGTATAGGTTACGGCGAGTGAGCGAAAAAATATCTGCCTTGGCAACTGAGCTTTCCCGAGGGGCTCCAAATAACGGAAAATTAGATTTTCGGCCAACAGTAGCAGAGTGAGTTCACGATATTATCGTGAATGGGCATCAATCAAGTTGACTTGCTCCCGGCCTCAGATTAACTTACGCCGCCACTGATCTATGGAGCTCTGCAATAGTTGGGAACTGATAGTAGGTTTACAGTTTATTTGGAGTTCGAGCGTTGGCATTATATCTTTTTAAACTACGTATTTGTTGCTGAAAGAAAATGAAAAGTATGTTTCCAGATTCAGCAAAATAGATAAATAACAGCTCTTTGCCTGGATCTGGTAAAATATTTTCGCGAACCTGCCATTGAAAATCCCTTGCTTAAGACAGGCACATATCTAGAAGATGGTTTCACGCAGAACCAACGCCTTCACAATAAGGACCCGAGGTCTGTATGTGTGTGAAATTTACATAAAATGCATATAATTTTGCCCAAAATTATATTAATATTACTAAAAATATCCGAATTTCGTGGGAGGGAGTCCGGAACCACCCTCCACCCCTAAATAATCCCTGGCTTAAGTCGTTCGAAAATGCATCTACATGGACACATTTCTCAACATGTCAAATGTTTGTGAACCGTTGCCCTAAACTAATAGGCTAGATTGCCATCACCCTGCATTCTAGAAATGTATATGAAATGAGTTTTATTTTATTACGTTTCAAGAAGACTCTCTCTTTTAACCCAATGTTTTGAAAAACGGTTTTCGCAAATCTGACAAGATAAAATATATACTGTTTTTTTTATTATAAGTTATTTAAAATTAAAACAATTTGTTAATATATTCCCTGATTACACACTTCAATTTGAAATATCGGTAGAAATAATTAGACAAATCATGTAGTTCATGTAGTTCATTCAATTACTAATAGAGGGCAGTGATTATCATTAGTAAATTAGATGTTTTCTAACTTCTTGATACAGTATCTCATTTGACATTTATTTATAACAGTTGGGGTTTACGGAACGGAAATTGAGTTACATTATTTAAAGAAATATGGTAATTTATTTTTAATACAATTGAACCTCACCTACGTCGTAAATAATTATGTCCTCATTAAATTAATCAAGTATTTAATTTGTTAGCAAAGCCTAGAATTAAAAATTCCCCTTGGGTTACAAAATAATTCCCTTGCGGGGGGAAAATAAGGGAACTTAACAACTTGCTGGGATTTTTGAACTTAGAATTTCTTCGACGCAAAATTTAATTTTATTGTATATTACCCTTGTTTGGCTATATATCAGGACAATATTTTTCACACAAATACGTTACGCAATTCTGCTTATCACTGCAAGTCAGTGAATTTATACGACGCTTCAATATATTTATTTTTGAGAGAAGAAATCTCAGCTATAGACATGCGACAATCTTTATGTCCATAGCTGTACCTGATGTATTAGCGTTCGATACAATTGGCTACTGTTGATCAAACTCTAGCACCAACGCACGTAAACTTACTATCCACTCCTTCGCGAATGTACGTCGACGCACACAACCGCGCACCTCACACACACCAACTCACAAACCCGTACTGCCACCACTCGAGCGGAACGACCTTTGAGTGTATCTAGAGGATTAATGACCTGTCAGACAACCTGTCAAAAGTGAGGAGGGTCTTGTCAATAGTGATGAGGGTGAAACCGAGGTGGGTGTAATATGTTCGCCATTCTATTTACTTTGTCCACATTAGTAACTGAGTTCCGTTGATTTTTCGTTGAATTAGTGATTTTTCGTTTTCAATTTTACATATGAATAGATATGTCATTGCATACGTTTGGAGTAAATTGTGTGGCACATGTTATTGATGATTCTGAAATAAAAGTTGCGTGTTTTTACTACTATATATGATGATGTTTACCCCTTATAATTCGCAGTACTTGGGCCTATTTCATGAACGGTTTCGACTCTGCAACTCTCCACTCTACAGAAATTAAAGAAGGCAGAGTGAGTGTGTTTCATGAAAACGTTTTCAACACTTAACTCTCCACTTCGTTTCATTCATGTACATAGGTTTTCCATAGCGTAGAGAAGCAACTTGAAGAGAGAAGAATTTAAACGCTTTTAGATATTTGAATTTCATGAGCCTTTTTCAATTGAAGAGTGCAGAGTAAATGTGTTTAATGAATATTTCTACAGAAGTTTCAAAGGTGTCTTCACTCTTCAATCCGCAATTTTCTTACTTCATTTCATATAGCACATATGTTTTGCAGAACGTAGAGAACAAACTTGAAGGCTGAAGAGTAAGAAGAATTGCAACACATTTAAACATGTGTCTTTCATGAAGTCTTTATATAATAAATTTTCGATAGAAATTTTTCATTTGATCCGAAATTTTGCAAAATGTAAAACACAAATCTTTCTGCTCTGCGTATTTCGCAGAATGCAAAGTACAGACTGAAGACTGCAGAGTATTTTTGTAAGAGGGAAAACTTTGCACTTTCCATAATCGTCTGCATATATTTTGTACGTAAGAAGAAGAGTATCAAAGTACAAAGTGCAGACTTGCAGAGTTCTTTCATGAAATAGGGTCCTGTTAGGCGAACCTGCATCTCAAGACATCGTAATAGTAATTTAAAACTTCCATGTTTAAAGAATATATTTATCGAAATATATCGAAATTTTTTCACAGGTGCTCCAGTTTGAAAAATTTCTCCAAACATTCTTTGAAAATGCTTATGCAACCACAGCTGCCTGGACATTTCCAATAACTTTCTTTTAAGTAAACAACAACCATCATTGAATGTTCAGGAAATCTGGGAACATTAGAAACCTGAGGCGAGATGCGAACACGAGTTAAGTCCATAGTCTTACTGACCTGATTAACTACCAAATATAAGAAACACTAAATACCCAAAAGCATAAACTAAGTTGCTCCCACGACTTATGCCCTGTTTTGGTCAGTTCTTTATTTGTAAATTAGGAACCAATATGCTAATTCGTTGAAAATATATTATATTTATATGAAAGCAAGCTATTAATATAGGAGCAACAAACAGCTGACCAACATTAGACATGTTGCTAAGATAAGACAGTTTTTTACCTGTCTGCTCATGTGCACAAATCACACTAAAAGTGAAAACTGAGACGCTGCAATGAGATCAAAGAAATAACTCGGTGCGTTTCGAGGATTACTGTCGACAACTGCAAATACTGACGTGTCTCTTAAACAATACGGGGATTTATCAGGTTCAGTTTTCCTAAATATTTAGCAAAGGGATAAAATTATGATTGTGGTGTAAAAAATACCAGGTGTATGCATAAGTTTTTGCCGTTTTTTTTTTTTTTTGTAAAGAAAACATGTAATTTTGAAGGGAAATTAATTTTGTTTCATTCAAAATATTGGCCATCGGCTTCTACACATTTCGACCATCTTTCAGGTAATTGATGCATACCATGTCAGAAAAACTGCTTGTCTTTTGCGGCAAACCATTCGTCGAACCGTTTTCCAACGTCTTCGAAATTGCTGAAGTGCTGCTCTGCAAGCTCGTGCCCCATTGAAGCGAAAAGGTGATAGTCAGATGGCACCAGGGCTGGGGAGTACGGCGGGTGCGGAAGGATGTCCCATCCAAACGATTTCAAGGTGTCTTTCACTGGTTTTGCTGTGTGAGACGGCGCATTGTAGTGTAACACAATCACTTTGCCATGTTTCGGGCGCATTTCGGTCGTCTTTCGATCAATGCGTGATTTAAATTAATCATTTGTTGGTGATAGCGTTGTACATTAACGCTTTCGCCGGGCTTCAAGAGTTCATAATACACAATACCGCTCTGGTCCCACCAGATACAAAGCATGGTGTTCTTGCCGAAGCGATTTGGTCTTGGTGTTGAAGGACCGGCTTCCCCAGGTGAAAGCCACGATTTTTTCCGCTTCGGGTTTCCATTTTTCGTCACCCGTCACAATTCGATACAAAAAGCATTTTCTTTCGTGGCGTTGAAGCAGCATTTCACAAGTGACTTTGCGATTTTGCATTTAACGTTCATTCAAATCGTCTGGGACCCATTTACCCAGTTTATTGATCTTCCCCATTGCTCGTAAACGTCTGCTGATTGTTTCTTTTGACACATTTAATACCAATTGCTGTTGAGTTTGAGTTGGGTCATCATCCAATAACACCTGCAATTGCTCGTTTTCGCACTTTTGTGGTCTACCAGGGCGCGCACTGTCTTTCACATTGAAATCACCACTTTTAAATTGTCGGTACTGTCTCACATGTTCTAATCGATGGAGCGTGTTCACCATATGTTTCTACCAGCACACGATGACTTTCAACAGCCTTTATCTTTTGATTAAATATGAAAAGCAATGCGTGCCGCAAATGTTCTTTTTCAGGCACAAACGTCGACATGATCACTGAACGCTAAAACAAAGACGCTAGTGTTTGGCGGACTCAACTTGTGTGTGTTTGTAGTTTAATGACAGACGAACAAAATGACGTATGTGTCAAATGAATACGCTGCGTACTTTTCGCTGGCGCCATCTCTTAGGTAAACCGGAAACTACTTATGCATACACCTGGTAAATGCACAGTATTTGCATTGTTTTGATTTTTAAATTAGAAATGTAACTTTTAACTATTTTTTCTATTTCTTTTACTCAGTAACGCTTTTGTCTTAAATATCGTAGTCATGAATGGTTCAGTAACATTGTGTTAATACATGATATTACGAATATCAAATCAAAATTTCTTTATATTTCAGAGCCTTGAGAGAAACTGAAAAGAGATAACAAAATGAATTCCACAAGAAGGAAAGGTACACCGAAAATACCAGAGAAGAACAATAGTTGGTTTCCTGACATTTTCTTCAGGTAATAAATTTCCTAAGTAACTCAAGCAAATTAACCATATTGTAAATGTTCTGTGTTTGTCCTAAAATGACAAAGCACAGAATCTATCCGACTGAGTTTTATCTCGTTCCATCAATCTGTCTAGGTACCTATTTTTAAGCTTCTCCTGATTTGGTGAAGGCGACCTAGATCAGAAATTAAATATTTGACTTACGCTAAAGTGACACTCCTAGTTTGGTGTCATTTTCAGTAAACCAAATTTTCGCTGACGTGATTCGGAAAAGGGTCCAAGTCCATGAAATTATATTCTTTAGGAGACATGAAAAACGTTGTAACAGTGGCACCGTGGAAGTTAGCAAAATTACTTATTTGTTGAATAAATGTCATTGTGTTCTCAACACAGCTAAAATGAAGTTTGCAAAATGTACTACATACATGTTGGAAAGTTAATAGTTGAAAATTAATTTTTTGGGCCCTTCTCTGAATCACATCTGCCGATGTAAATTCCAACTTTGCCTCTTGAACACATCAGGACTGTTTTGAAATAAAAATGTAAAAATTCAACCAAGACTGGTATAAACTCTAACGACAGCTAGTCAAGACTAACATACAGCAGTGACATCTATCTGGTAGTACTCAACGAACATCATTTAATCACATGATCTCTGCGTAATTCTCAGATTGCACGTAGTGTATGTGTAAATCTTAGAAAGATGGAACTCTTTAAAATTCGATTAAATTGCACTTTGAATTTAATAAGCTCCATGGCTTTTATAACATCGCTTGGCTGACGTAATAGTGGACCTGAAACCCCGGCCGTATCTAAGTTGGAAGAGCGTTTCCGTAGCATTTGGAAGGTCCTGAGTTCCATACCAGTGGCCAACCACCCTGACTGAGTTTTTTTTTTCAGACTTTTTCTCAGTCACGCCAGGCAAATGCAGTGATGGTATCTTGAACTTATGCCCTGGCCGACTAATTCCGTCTTTTTCCCTACCCTATCCCGGCCTGAGTCATAGATGCCTAAAGGCCATAAGTAAAATTCAAAATTCAGTTCTCAGCATTCTATAGTGTCCATTTCACGAATTATTTGGCTCATTTTTTTATTTATTTAATTTATATTGTATAGATTGAACAGGCAGCTATGGTTTAAGCACATCACAAGTGATAAATGTGGGACCTGGACTCCTTTCCGAACCGCATGGATTTTAATGATAGATTTTCACGTGGAAGCAGTAGGAGTTGGGTCCCTCTTTTTTTTACACAGATATCAAAAGCTATGTAAAGCACCAGAATCAGCAAAAATTATAATCGGTAAAATGTGGACCCTTTTCCGAATCAGGTCTTCAATTGTTGTTGGTAGAGTTTGTTTTGTTAGGTTAGGTTAGACTGAAACTTAGCCAGATGGGCATATGAAGGATTAACATACTAGATTTTTATCCATTAAGGTAAGGAACATTAAATGTTGGACTCAAGTTTAAAGCTATTGCAAGATTAGATTAGAGTAATTTCACGAATATGTCATACCCGGTTGTTAAAAAAAAAAATTGAAACATACTGTGAATTTTAATTAGAGCAATCGATTCTTGTTTACATACAGAAATGAAAAAAACATTAGTACAAATACGTAATTAGCATCTGTTTCTGGTTATTTTACTTCATTTTAACAGTTAATTATTCAACTAAAAATGTAGGAATTTGAAATTTAAAATAAAATGATAAATTAAACTTCGTTCTATTCTTTACTGACATAAACTATCGATTTATTTCTTAATAATCATCCTTACGCCCTTGCAAGCATTATAAAAATCGATTACATAATTATGTCAGTGCGTGACGCTCCACATATAAAAAGTACTATTCACTGCAGAATACTTGATGAATAGAGAAATGGCTTTTATATAGTGCATTAGAGTTAAATGCTGAACAAAAAGTATTTCAAACGTTTTTCGTAATGATAAAAAATTATCTATAAAACATGAACAAGCAATAACACGCGTCACAAACTGACATCCAGAATATACTTCTCGACTGTAATTGCTGTATATCTGGAAAAAGTTCAAAAAACACAAATTGGAAATATGATATGTTAGCATAAATATTGGGGATAACGTTCTTGATTAAATAACACATATATATTAAAAATACTATTTATTATATAATACTAAAGCTGCCGTGACGTACTGACATTTTTACAACCTGCACATAAATTTCGCCAAACTCTCTGAAAGTATGGGCCCAACAAAACTTCTAATGTAGTACTTAATAGGGGAATGTTTGAAGTTTTATTTTCATAAAAGTAATACCAGTTTGTAGATCGTAACAGCATATGGGAAGATAAAAAGAGTCTGATATACTAGATGATCATGCAATCGAGTTTAAATTATAATACTTGCCAGGCCGTAAACAAGACTAGAAAGAAAAAGTTAATTTATTTGTGTCAATATATATAAGGAAAAGCTTAATATATATACGTATTTTAAAATTTGCATTCCAACATTTTTAGTTGTGTACTCATAATTAGAAATAGTAGAATCGTAGCCTTTTTAATTTTTTTTAATAATCCAACAACAGAAGCTCACAATGCATTTGTAACGAGACTTATTTATTAAACTGCGGGTTGTATTTTTGCAAGGGGAGCAATATCCGATTTTGGCGCCCCTTCAAAGCAGACAAAAATTTACAACGCCCCCTCCTTATCTTCATTTGTAGCATCCAGTCCGTTGTTTGGGGGCGTGATACTCCCACAATCCCCTGTGGGGAATGTCGTCCCCATAATTCTTGAGCGCACCCTCAACTTATAAAAAAAATTACGGTCAAAAACGATAGAAACTGTGCAAAACTGCATTTACACCCTACATGTTTGACTTTGCACCCCCCTAAACTGAAAATCCTAATAGAATTCCTGGGAGGCACGTGCGCCGTTTGCTCACTCTTATTTGCGGCTCTGGATATCTTCAAGAGCTGATTGCACTAATCTACAAAATGTTCACTGTATGTTTGACTTTTTACTACTGGTTTTCACTTATTTGTAGAATCGCTCTAATATGGATTTAAAATTTTAAACATTTAGAACACAAGAATTTTGGCCATGCATTACTTTTTATCAATAATCTGTAATTGAGTCCGTTTAGTTTATTTCTTTCAATGTACAAAATTAAAGCAATACTTACAAGGTAAAATCATCTAGTAATTCACAGAAGTCAGTGCGTGACGAAGAGATGTGAATGAGTGACGCTGTGCTATTCCTCCTATACACTCATTATATTTATATATTCTGGATTTTTTTAAAATAGAAATTCAACTTAGCACATTCATCTTTAATGTCTTTTTTTGTGGGGGATCCATACTTTCAGAGAGTATGGGGAAAATGCATGTCAGAGTGTAAGTGCGGGTTGCAAAAATGTCAGTGCGTGACGACAACTTTTATATTAAATAATATATAGTATTATTATTGATTACATATTCTCTAAGCGGTAATGTATTCTTCAATGTCTCCTCTATCATACGTTGTGCTGAAATAACTTTTTTTGAAATTATAAGAGATGTTAGACCCTATAAGGCAATTAAAGCCAAAAAGTGTATTCTAAATGTCAGTGCGTGACGCGTGGAGTCACTCATTATTAGTAACAAGTGAAGCTATCTAAATGTCCCCTTCCAGTTCCTTTTAAATTTTGCAGATTTGTAGAGGAATTAAAATTAGCAGGAACGGTTTTTTTTTTTTGTTTGTTTCTGTCGCAAAACGGTTTGAGGTGAGCAAGCCCCCCTCCAAAGCTCAAGAATGGCACGATATGGAAGTGCCAAAACAAAATACTCCCCCCTCCGAAAATTAGAAGATACGCATTTTTTGTTAGGGCCGAAGAACGGTTTGAGGGGGTTCAACCCCGTACAAAATTCAAGAACAACACAATGTGGAAGTGCCAAAAGACAAAGGAAGGTACACCGAATAAGGTAGATTTTGCATGTGATTAACCAATAGCATTGCAGTTTTACAGACATGCCAAAATAAGACAATTTGTTTTCGTATGTTTGAACAAGACAAAACTGTATTCAGGTTATTTGCGCAGTACTATATTTCGAAAGTAACTTGTAACATTGATGTTAGTGAGCGATGAAAAGTAAGAGAGCATAGCTACATATGCAAACGTGTTGCCAAGGGGAGATCAAATTGCTGAAGAAAGTCTGAACAGAAAGAATATCTCATTGAATAGTTGTATATAGCTTGATGTAATATTAAGACATTACAGAAACCGATGATTCAGGAAAATGAAGCGTGGTTTCTGCAAATTAGTAACAGTTGGCAAAGTGTGTACCTTGAAGTCTTCGTCAATACCATGCACAAGGTTGTAAGCAACGGAAGTAATGCAGAGTTGCCATGAAACATTTTGAGTTTGTGGTGGAATGCACACAATCATGTATGAGTTATATTCATATTTGCAAATTACACCAACATCTTACTTAGAAATGTTTGTTTACTTTCACTGTTGCACTTCAATATACATTTTGTGCAGTGACGTCGCGTATCAACGTTCACAGGAGCACGTGAACTACCAACTATTTTAGAATTATTATTATTTTCGTTTCAGATTGTGTTTGTTATCGAAAGATTTAAAAACACACCATATTTTAAATTGTTACACTGAGGCATAGGTATATAGTTCGTTTATCAAGTTGTTATTACTCTCCAATTTGTTTCCAGTTCACATTTCGTTTGTGAACGCGTTGCCCCATATGCGCTTAACTGGCGTTAGGCCTAACTTATAGCATTGTGTATATGGGACCTCGGCGTGCACAACCCTAGAGTGAACGAAGATGGCAGAACAGGGTTGAGCACTGTTGCTAACTCTCCTTGACTTTTCCACCCGTTCTCGTGTTTAAAAAGTAATCAAATCTTCCGGCGGAAGCAACGATAAACGTTCATTACATACCAAAATCGCAATATACACAATAAATCGTTTATGGACGAATATATTAAACGCTTAAATAACATAATGTTGCATCTCTATTTACACAAAATTGTTTGAGTTCCAATATCAGTAATAAACGAAGAGCTAATGAACAGTATCAAGCAGTTTGCAACATTGCGTAAACAATAAACTTCTTTTTTTTTTTTAGTGTGTCGTGCGAGAGATTGAAGGGATTTTCGGAACTGATTTGTTCGTTTCGTCATTAAAGATTTATTAAGAGAAAAGGAGGCATTTTATAAAACATGTATTTTTCAACACATTCCATTGCATAATGAACTCTCAATCTTTTGCGCTTAACTATCTTTAAGGAAGCAATTAGGGCAAAGAGGTTACTCCTAACCCCCTCATATTTAAAAGCGCCAAAATACGAGATCTGAAGAGAGATATTGTGAGTTTCTTTTATTTTGTGAGATATATCGTAATTTTGTGTGCTACAAGAAGTTGATTAATATAATTTCTGTTCAACAATCACAGTCCTCAGATACCTTATAAGGAAGAGAGAAAACATTGCCTACTTTAGTGAGGTATTTTATAATATTGAACACCGATTTGAATGTGTTTTTTCCACGTTTGAATGAAGTGTGTTGTGAAGCTGTGTTGAAGTATAGGAGTATTGTTTCAGTGTGTTTAGTGTACTGGTGCGTAGTGCGTTACTGCCATCAATATGAATTCGGTTCATAGATTGCAATCGGTGCCTTTTAATAAGTTGACAGAATGTGAATACTCGAAATTAAAACTTTGGGTATTCATTAGCCAAACCTAACTCGGAATCAGGAAGTGAAAGGTAAAGCTCGTACATATCGTCGCACTTTTAATAGTGATTGGTACAAAAAGCACAAGTGGCTTACAGAATGTGACGTAAAAATGGCATTGTTTTGTTTTCCCTGCCTGTTGTTTGAAGGGGATTCCCAGTGGACTCGAACAGGTTCTACGAAACTCCTCAAAATCATGGTAACAATTTTGATGTCCACTTCAGAAGCAGAAAGATGTTTTCGAACATTAAAGCGTATTAAGACTTTTCTAAGAAATACGATGACACAAGATCGTCTCAGCGCCCTGGCAATGCTATCCATTGAAAAGCAGTTGCTAAGGAAAATGCAGGACTTCAACCAAAGAGTTATAGATAAGTTTGCTGCCCAGAAAAACAGAAGAATGGACTTCATATTCAAATAAAGGTAAGAAGGATATATTTAATATCTTATTATTATTATTATTTGTGTATGTATTTACTGTGAAAGACAATTTTCAATTGTATTCTCTCGTGAAAAACTGCTCTGAGGTACATTCGTCGCTGCACTGTCGAGTTTTCGAACCTGCATACCTCAAAAAGCGAGATAATTCCTTACCAGTCAACTACTTATTTTTGTGTGGAGTTCCTTTTTTTTCTTAACTCAGTATATAGTGTAAATAGGTTAAGGAGAGCTATAGTTCTATTTTCTACTTAACACATTGAGAAATGGTTTCAGGCTATCGAACGATGTGTTTCTTGTTCTCGTACTTTCTTCGTTGCTCTTTGGAGCAGAGATTCTGCCAGGACTCAGTTTTGGGGGTTTTAAATAAAAATTGGGGGTGTAACTGGAATTTTGCACGGTTTCTATTATTTTTTTACCGTAAAAATTCATATTTGGGATACGCTCGATAATTTGGGACCCCCGAAAAGGGGGACTGGCGGAATCACTGGTTGTGAACTACTAACTTTCAAGCCCACGAGACGCCACTGATTTTGTGGTATGAAATAAAAAATTAAACGTAACTCAGAATTAAGTCCGCAGAGTAGGATATTTTTAAAAAGCTTATGTATACAGAGTGGTAGCCAAGTGAATGAAATATACAAAGAATAATGTTATTATTTCCGCTCAATCATCGCTGATGAGCGCCATGAATTATTTTTTCCAGGGTAAACAATCATTCATGCGTTAAATGAGGCATCGTGTATCAAGGAAAGTACATATATTGATATTATAGTGTCTGGTTCAATGACCATGTCAATATGCTGAGGACAAAGCAAGAAAACGTGACGCAGTATCGAGAAAGGCTAACATATGTTCGAATGGATTTTTCTTGGTAACTGAGTTCAATGTTTGCAATCTTCAAAGTAATATCAGGACGTGTGTGTTAATAATCTTGTTGAGAACACTTAACATGTTTGTTTCGAATGCATTTTTTGCTAAGGTTTCCCGTGTTGTTTCAATTAATATTGTTTTAATGTAATATTAAAATATATGTGTTTAGATGTTTAGTGCTCAATTTCTATATCTAATTAGCATTGACAATATTTGTACTGCGTCTAGTGAAAGCTAATGGTAGTGTTATTGTACTTCGAAGAAAACATTTCTGCGCAGTTTTAATTTGATGATAATTCATATATTTTTATTTACTTCTTTTAATTTATTTAATCTTGCTGAAAATCAGTGAATCTAAATCATAAATTTGCACTCTACAAGTCAATATGCTTATGTTAACTTTAAATTATCAACTCGTATTTTATGTTAATAGAATAGTACCTTCTTATATTTGTATGTGTATGAAACCACATAGAAGCATGACAATATGATTATTATGTATGTCGAGTCTAGAAGCCAAGGGATATGCTGTAAGGAAGGACATTGTGATTGCTTTTACCATTCTAATGTTGTTCATCACATTAACTACACCAAAATACAAACTAATAAATCACAACCTTCTATTTATCATAGTATCTAAGATAAGTAGAAGTTCTGATGAATGTTTTACTATTTTCCAGATCTACATATCCAATATTTAAGCTTGGCTTCCAGAGGACCCTGACGCAAGATGATATTCAAGCAGTATTACCCGAGTACAGTTCACAAACGCTAGGGGATGATTTAGAAAGGTAATGGAGTATAGGAACAAATGAGTAAAAATATTATCAAGCCTAGAAAGCAGAGTTTTAATATTCGTTTCATTTGTGTTGCTACATCGCTGCTGATTTTCATGTATTATAATAATGGTGTCTGCAGAAACAATTACATGAATAATTTCAGAAAAATATGGACGAAGATTACAAAATCACTCATGTCTGCAAGCAAGAACGACGCACAGTGGTTCGACTAGAGAAAACTATCAATAAAATATAAAGAAATAATACTAGACAACCCACGATCGTTAAGTGTTGTAATAAATTATAAGTACTAACAGTTATGTATAAAAGAACCACGTCCTCACCCCTTCACTAGTCCTTAGATCCAGACGTGTGAGGCTCTATGTTATCTTCCCTCTTCTTTCGGGTATTACCAGTAGACCAAAAATCAGTTTTTTTATTTTCTTCTTTGGGAATCCTCTTAACCTTGGAACTACATTTTCGAATTATGTGTCATATTTCGTAACGTTGTGGGTAAAACCTTTTGCGACAAACATATGTGCTATCAATATCAGTTGTCCAGTCTCACAGTAAACATGTTTATGCATTCCTTAAAAATAATCAAAATATATTATTTTTCCCCGGTTAGCAGCCCTCGGTTAGCCTTGGGCATACGCGAAAGCGCTGTAGGAACTTTTTTCCATTTTGCACCCATTTTAGGATCTTTCATGACTATAGTAAGCAAAACATAGCTTTTTGAAGAATTCCAAGTGCTCTATGCCAGAAGGAGCTCTTGTAAAGAATTACCTTATTTTCTTTAATTTGTTCTCCATAGATATACGTTTCAACTTTGTAGAAGTTGTTGGTGATTGTTAAGGCTGCAATGTATTATTGGGCAACGTATTAAATTAATTTGGATGTTATCTTGAAAAGTTCGATTCATTGTACATAGTCAAGTAGTTATAAACACTGACTTTGGACTAGCACAGGATAAGGTGCTCGTTCGAGTTTTGTTCACAACGACCATCCTGTATCATGTATTCCAATATTTCTTTGAATATTTCGAATGACGGGATGAAAACCAACACTTTGATACCTGCTCATTCCTTCTCCCACTGCAATATGAAAAGAATTAGACGCCATACCACGCAAGTTTCAATAAAGTAATTTGCTGATTATTCTGCTTCTGAAATTGTACAACAAAGAAAGATATTATTAGCGGAACTAACCTTTTTCTGGTAGAAGAACAATGAATTAAGTTGATGTATGTCTAATTTTTAATATTGGGGAGTATCGAAAGTGTAGCCAAGGATTTAATATCTTATAACGAAACATCAAATTAAAGAAAATATCAAGCTAGCATATAACAAGAGATACCCATAGATTGCTTATGTGTAGCTAAAATCATACATTACCATATGGCAAATTATATCCATAAAAGACATTCAAATGGTTGCTTTTATTTATGGATATTTGACTTCAGAATTATATCCCAACTAAGCATTTCATGTTCAATCCAGCTATTTTGGTAATACAGAAAACCTGATTTCTCAATATACGATTACACATAATAAATTATTCGTATTTTGTAATCTATCGCGGAAATGGCTAATTATGCCCATCCATTGCGCTTTCGTTTTATTAATTGCTGTTTTATAATAACATTTATAATATAATATTTTTGCAGTCTGACAGTCTTAATAATTGATGTTTTAAGGTCAGTTATTTATTGGTTGCTATGGTTTCTGTCCGCCATAGCTGTCAGTCACTCTTAACTCTCTTGTCACTGTCGCATTTGATGTTGTTATCACAGTTAATTTTGAATTTTCGTGATGTAAAACTATTATATAAAACACTGCAACACTTTGTAACACTACTGAGTAAATTTTCTTGAAGGAAAGATCGAAAAAACTTTGGAATATTATAAAAAATGCACAGGAGATTTCAGCAGTTCTCTTCTAGTTCGCCGCCATCTTGCCAATCATCCATAATAAATTAAAACATATCTTTAAAAAAAGGATAGAGTGAAACAATATCAACAATTGGAAAACAATACATAAATTTCAAATTGTCTTTTGGCTTGAAAATAGTTCATTCTTTCATTCAAAATTGTTTTCTCATTATGCTAATAAAATAATTAATAGTTTCAAACTTTATCAATGTAAAGTCCTTATTTACAAGCGACGGAACAGAAGACAGTTGAAAGCAACTTGACTTTTCCAAAATAGTTGCTACATGTACAACAAGTTAAAAGAGAAACTATCATTATTAGATCTTATAGAGAAACTTTGAAACGGTAAGACAAAAAATAATAAGTAACAGAATCTATATAGCATCTTCTAACTGTTTATGATACACGGATTTCATTTTGTTATCTAGTTTGTGGAAGAACACATGTAAGACAACAAAAGAAGCCAAAGGCACAAGCTTGTTTATGACACTACTTAGAAAATTCCGTTCCAAATTAGTAGTTCAAGGCTTCGTTTCACTTCTATCGGAACTTCTTCGGTAAGTTAACACAGCACGTATTATTGAAGCTTTAATTTTGTCTTATGTCTTATACACATAATACTTTTCTTTATTAATACTGTTAAATAAATAAATGCTCATTTATTAGGTTAGTCATTGCTTGTGACATGAAAGGTAAATTGAATCGTAGAGCTGAAACAGGAACAAACACCAAGTAACATACATTTGAAAACCGAAAACAAAAACAATACATCTTCACAGAGTTCGCTACAACAAGATCTTCATCTATTGCAAACTCGATTCGCTGTTTACAAGAACTCTAGAAATAATAATACATTCATTTTTGTGATATGTGCATTTCTTATTGCTCTTTAAAGACAGTGGAGTTTCTTACTTTTCAAATCAATAATAATAATAATAAAAAATAGAACCCCCTACTTTAAAACATTGCAGAAAGAACTACTGGATTTATAATGTGGAGATAATATACCGAATCCAAATAGTCAAGGAAATCAAGAAATACATTTATGAAGACATTAATAAATGAACTTGTCAGTTTTACAACAGGAGTAATACGATTCCAACATTTATGTGCCTAGAACAGGAACATATCTCTTATATTTACTTACATTACAGTTTAATCGCTTTCTACATTTGAGTGACTATTATTTCCTTGTGACTACTGAATAATATTGTTGTAACATTTATCAATATAAAAACCCTTTCGAGGTAAAAGGGAAGAGTGACGCAGTAATTCTACTCAAAAAAGAAGTGATATCCATTTTGCGAGTGATTTTTTGTGTCACTATGGCGAAAGTGTTTCCTTTGTAATAAAATTAAGAGACTCACTTAATTTCTTTTGTGAGTAGAATTCTTGCGTCACTCTTCCCTTTCCCCCGAGAGGTTTTTTATACTGATATCACTTATTTTTTAGGCTGTCTGTTAAAAAAAGAAGTAGACTCCGTATCTCGAAAACGGTAACTCCTATCAAAAAATAAACTTTAATATATCATTTGGGGGCCATCAAATGACCCCCAAAACCCACCGGTATCAACCATTTGGGCTAAAACAAAAAGACAGACAGAATGACAGACACACTTTTCTATCATTTGTGAAAATTCTGAGATTTGGTTTTAAAAAGTCGTAACTTTTGAACCCCTTCACCGATTTTGACGTGTGTTACAGCGTTTGAAAGGTATTTAAGCGTAGATTAAGGTTCCGTAAGGTTTTGGCCGCCTATACAGTCTGAGGTCAGTGCTATCATCAGAAATGTGAAATTTTGACCTTTTTTTTCGCACCGCACTAGAGGGTTCCATGAAGGTCCTACCGACCCTAGTATGGCAAAGAGCTTTCAAATGCAAGTTCAAGCATCAAAATTCGGACTTATAGTTCGCTAGATCCGAAACTAGCTGTATACATAAAGTTCCGCTAACATACTCATTTGTCAGTGTCACTAATCTAGAGCCAAACCTTGAATTTCTTTGTGATTTTAGTAGAATCGTGCACTTCATGTGTATTTTGGGGAATAGGTAATCTGTATGCTTTATCAAAACGACATGTCTGTTTCACATTCCCCTTTGTAAGTGTGAATGTTTAACAGACCAGATAGTCAATGAAATCGCAAACTTTAACATATCAACGAGTATACGAAATACTGGTAATTAGGGTTGAAAACTCCAATTTGTTTAAAATCCGAGATTTTGATTCATTTCCGTTTGGAAAGCGGACATACAACAACCACTACTTGCTGAGATTTTGGTATTTTGAGGATTTCCTCTAATCAGGATATTGAACATGCACCACACTATGTATAACTACTGAACTCCCTTCACTATTATCTTAAGCACAACTTGAGTTAAAGGGACATACGAAATTCAGCAATGCATACGTTGTTTGTTATAATGCCAAATGTCTAGTATTCTAAGAGATTTGGGAAGAGTCATCCATTCGAAATCCTTAACAAAATAATGGTCAAAAATAATTATGACTAAAAAAAAAAAATTACACAAGATGAGTATTAACTGGTATGATAAATAGAATGTAGTTATGAAAGTGAGAAACAAAAATAATTATTGATGGGGGAAAGGTACAAGTAGATATTTTCCGTAAAAAAAAATGTCACCCTTATAAAGCACTCTATTGCAGCAAAAATGACACCGCAGGGTTTGGAAGTAAGTATATATAATATTCTGAACTAACAATAATGGTTTCACCAGACCCCAAGCTACAATTAGAATTTGGAACTATTTACTAACATGTTATATTTAAACCATAACTTAAATACGATATCTAAGAAATATTGCTCAAAACCAGGCACCGGACAATTGCCCTAAAACCCAGAGTGTCCAGTTCACCGGACGGTTGGCAACCCGACTGGTACTGTACATAGCCAATAAAAAATATATTTTGTAAGAATATGTGCATTTCTCTTACATAATTTGTCCAACAATTTTCAAATAATGAGCAATAATGTTGTAGCAGTGACATTCAGTTGGGAGTTTCACACCAAACTGCACATAAATATTTCCTCCCGTACCCATGTGGTTCTATCTCGTAGGCGCATACTGAGTGTAATATGAAAGAGCTTTTCTGGGGTTCTTCCTTCCTTTTTCAACGTATCACGAACCTTGACCGATGTAGCATTGCAGGAGGCTAGGAATATTTTCCTAATTATACCACAAGGAGTAACCAAACGAACATTACGCTTTGTATATCTTAACTCATTTTCGCAAAAAGTGGAGTTTCTTCCTTTTTCAACTCAGTGGTTCAATTGTTTTGTATTATTTGTAACTTCTAATATGCTGTAGGGTATGGAGAGATATTATAATAGTTCTGGAGCACAGAGCCTGTTCTTTACCTTCTACTGATATCATTATTAGAATTCTTCTTCTGGTATCTCCCTTAAGGGTCAGTCACTTTGAAATCACCCAGCATGGTTGCTTTAGCTCTTTCATTTTTCAAATATAT
>JAGDQP010006222.1:0-52395 GCA_022664845.1 Lepisma saccharinum | reverse complement strand
TCGCATAAGGGATATATATATATATATATATATATCCCTTATGCGAATAGCTTAAAACGTGTATTCTTTCATTTCTATCTCCACCGATAAATTAATGACGACCATTTTTATATTGTGGCCCATACCAAAATTTGTGTTTGTAGATATTTATGGAAAATGTAATATCTGCAGAACGATTATATGATATGATAGGTCATTCAAACAAAAGACATTTATCTTTAAAACTCCTACTAGAGATATAGGGTCTCCAGTGTTCACACCAAAACCCGTACGAGCATTATTCATCCCCATTTGCAAATTTGTGATTCCCTCGAAATCAAATATCAAAGTCGAAATTTCTAGTTCAACAAAGATGACTGTCATTAGTTAATCGGTGGAGATAAAATGATAGAATTCCCATTTTGAACTATTCACATAGAAGTTACATAAATATTAAAAAAAATAAAAAGTTTTGAGAGAAGTTAAGCAACCACGGTAGACGATTTCATATAGACTGACACCTAAGAATGTACAGCGCTCTCACCTTCTACTTTTTCACTTAAATACGGAAGTCGATTTGTAATGATTAGCTTAATAGTTACGATTATTTACTGATGTTTCACTGTTTCAATGATTAAAATTGTTATTTCTAAGGATAGTTTTTAATATAGGGGAATATTTAACAATGAGACGACACGTACATAAATTAATATGAAAACTATATATTAAGTAGAGCAGTAGGCTAACCTGATGGAACAAACACGCTATGGATTTATTTAATATTGCTAGCCAGTAAACAAGTTTATGATTAACCTTCACGGAGACTTTGAAGGTATTGTCATAATCGGAAATTATTTTATTAATTAGAGGTATCCAAAAACAAAAGCACTTAAAATGAAGTCCGAAAATGCAATTTCCTGATGTGGATACCACCTACCCAGATTTGACAACAAAGCATGCATGCTATTTCTATATTTAAGAGGTGATATAAAATTGTACATCCTTTGAAGATTTTATTCTGTTCTTCTGAGAATGGATATTCCGTTACATGATATTAGACATTGCATTGGATGAACGCAGTAACTTACAGTAAACTTTATGTTATCCGCACAAATAATTACTGGTGAGACAGCTGCGAATTACTAAAATAGTTGATATCCCGAAAAACACTTTAACGAATGTAGAAATAGGTTTAATTGCATATTTATGTTTAAAATGACAAAATGAACTAGTATCATTTTAAAGAATTACGTACAATGTAAAGAAATGCTTTCTAAAGTTCTACCAGAAAAGCATCGAACTGTTCAATAGACATATTTTAAATTACGAAAGAATAAGATAATCGTGCTATTTTATGTAATTTTTGACTGAACGATCTTGTGTTTATGATTTAAGTTATGCTAAAATAATTGGTCATGCATCTTGTTAATGCAAAATAGAGATCTGCTAAACTCTGTGACACAAGCCACGGTTAGAGCTACCAGATGTCCCGGTTTTCCGGGACAGTCCCGACTTTCAATTAAAGAACCAAACTGTCCTGAAAAATGCTTTCGGGACGCCTGTTTGTCCCGGTTTATATTTTTGTGACTGAATTAATTGTTCAGTGTTCCAGATCGTAATGCTTACGTGGAAAGGATACGAGCTCGTATAATCAATCATGAATGTGCACTGTGCAATGTACAGAGGAACGAAATCACCTGTACATGTCAACAATTGAAGGAGTAATTAAATGTATATCGAATGAGTGAGCTACTTTAGAGCTCCATGATTATGTAAGCCAACAACAATATCAGGAGGTTATGGTTAATATTATTTGTTAGCTTAGGTTATGGATTTCATTATGCTTGTAGGTAACAAATATATGGTCTAACGTTATTTCCTTCAGTATGTTATTTGAATATATACAGCATGTTTATGAATACACCGACAAACTTCGGGAGGTGATTCCTCGCATCAAAACAAGACCAGTGATAAATTTCTCAATCTGTGTAGTTTCGGAGCTACAGCATGCCGAAAGCGTGGGAAAATGAACTTTAGAACTTCATGTTTCTATCACCACGATCAGTAGAGCTGATGCGGCATCATATCGTCAAAGGCTTTAAATCCGCACTATCCAAAAATGCATATTTCAAAATTCCGCAATGGATGCGCAAGGGATTCTCCAAAGAAAGTAGGGTTCCCAAAAGTTCTCTGAAGGAAAGATGGGTCGAAATGAGCATTAATAGGACGGTTTTCGACCAGGAAATAATAGTTCGTTTGCGCCAAGTCAATATTTCAAGCAGATGCCATATGTCAAACAATTTTCTCCAAATATGTGGGTTGCATAACAATTTCGTACTTTAATCAAATATTTTGTAATCAAAGGTTTGTTTGTTATCATTGTGAGGTTGGGTACCAGTAATGACATATGTCAACTTCACTCACACAGGAAATTTTTTAACTCATGCTCATTTCGACTTGCCTCTTCTTCAAAAAAAGTTCGGGTAATCACCTACTTCATTTGAGAAATCCCTTGAGCATCTATTTATTACACAATTTTGGAACAAGCGTTTTCAAATAAAGTAAGTTTAAAGTCTCTGACGGTACTATGCCGCATCAGCTCTATTGTTCGTGGTGTTAGAAATATGAAACTCTAAAGTTCATTTCCCCACGCTTTCGGCAGGTTGTATCTCCGAAATTATGCAGACTTCGAAAATTTATCACAGGAACTTTCGTCTTATTTTGATGTGAGGAATCACCTCCCGAAGTTTGTCGGTGTCCGAAAAGTCTTTCCCTGTTAACAACAGATTTTCAAAAAAGAGGTAGTATATAACTATGGGAACGAAATATGATAACGAAGTTTGGATTGCCATCTATTAATTAGCTGTAGCTAAAGTGTTAGATTGTAAGTTTTAATCACTTGTCCTGCTTGTGTAATTGAACATCGTTTTCTAACATATTTTAAAGCATATAAACCCTAAGTGTTGTTTATACTCAAAGGAAATTTGTAAGCTACATATTGCTTTCATTCTGTGTTTAAGTTGATCTATAACATTAACTTCTGTACTTTTCTAATTTTACCACGAGTAATTTGATAAAAATACAGGTATCTCTTATTTGGAACTTCTTCGAAAATTTCTTAATTTCGTGCTTTCTTCTTTTTTACATTAAAAACCCGATATAAATGTATATAAATAAACTAAAGCTGATTTTTCGATCACAAATTTATAAGCAGGCAGGAAAAAGTGTCTCTTATTTGTTTACTTTACCTTATACATGGATGATGTCTGAAGTGTCTCGGTTTTTCATTTACAAAATCTGAGAACCCTAGCCACGGTTAAAGTAAAAGTTGACAACCCGAATGAAGACAATTTTTCATTTGTAATAGTCATTTGGGAGAAGGAGCAACTTTGTAGGAAAATGCGGTACTTACTTCTTAAGCTAACAAAATATGAAGACTTGTAAAACATAAGAAACTAATAATAGTCTCTTTAGGTCAAGTATACGTTCCTTCTTTCGAGGGATCATGAGAGAGTGTTAGTTGTTGAATCAAAAGAGAAAAACATCCATTGTTTAGCCTAGAGGTATGTTGTGTTCTTTGTCCTTTTTGAGACTTTGAAGTTAGATTCCGAAATTTGGTTTCATGATTCACTTTTGTAACATGTGTCAGAATACGTATGATGGAATTTCCTGATGTATGCTTGATGAACAGTCATCAAGTCAAAGAATGTGGTAGCAAAAACCTTAATCAGAGGAGATTCATTTTGGAAGAAAACTTGCTGGTGCTGGTTTAGATGTGAAATTGTCTTAGGAAAGTGCGATAATGCTCCGAAATGTAATGTAAAAGAACATTTTATTATCAGAAGTTAATTCTTTATTTACAGTGGATAATTAAGATAAATATTATGCTCCGTTGAGGACATTATTATGGGGTAGCAGAAAAAGTTTAGAAAGGATTGTGTGATATTCCTGGCAAAATTAGAGCTACCAAATTTTGAATTTCTAAGCAACATACTTGGTAAATGTTAGGTAGTCAAATAGGCATGTATGTGTTTGTACTAAAGTGATGATATTTGTAATGTGATACATTGTAATTAAAAACGTATCAAAGTATAGCATTTTTTAATATATCGTAATCTTCTACTTAACCCTTTTGCTGATTTCTTGCTATGTAATTGGAAATTTGTAGGTGGAAAGTGGTGTGTTCAAAGCTTCTTCTCACATGAAAGCATCATTAGTCAGTTATCAACTGTGCTTTGGTTGTTTTAACTGTGTTAGAACTTTCCTTAAGGTAGCGCATCTTCTTCTAAATGACTATATTTCATTTAAAAAATACTTCTTGACAAGAGAGGAATTTAGCCTCACCGTAGAATGAGAGATAGTTGGTACAATAAATATTCTTATTTTCTACTTTACAAAAGTACATGATATATGCAAATTTAATTAATTAGATAAGCTTGATGATCTTTTTAAATAACAATAGTACAATAGTTCTTTTATAAATTCTAAATTCCTACACTTAATTATCAATAATCTAATAGATATTGCTTTCGCAGTTTAATGCAGTTGTGGTTCCTGGTGATTCTCATAAAATATTTTGAAAAGGATGATTCTATAACTTTTCACCATGCTTGTATGTGTGCAGGTGGAATATCTCTAGCATCTCTTGTATATTCACTCGTTAGACGAAGTATATTCCGATATAGTAGGAATATTGAGCTTCAAATGAAAGTTTCATTGTCATCCATTATCTACAGAAAGGTAAGTTATTACTACAAGGAAAACCTAAATGTTTTTTAACTTTATTTTTGGTTTTCATGCATCTGAGGCTCAGCCCGAAAACCACTTCTATTATACTTTACTATTCAAAGAAGAAGATAATTATAATATTCAAGTGTTTATTATAGAAAACTTAGACGAGAGAGAAATTGCTCTGGATCTGAGGAACATTGATCTGGCTTCCTTCATATTTCATCATGTAAGTAATTTTTCTTTGTTATCTCTCGGAATTTATTTTGATTTGACAACCAAATGCTATCAGTAGGTTGGAATAATAGAATATATTCTATGGATATTATCACAAGAAGTCAATCTTAGGCTGATTTTTGGAATAAGAACTTCAATTATATATGCCTATTCACGATATTCCTACCATATACCTAGAATTGCAAATACAGTAAAGTAAATTTGCAGCAGGTTTGCACCAAGTTTGACATTGAAAGACTACAAATTTGCTACAAGCTTGCAGCAAAGTTACTAGCTGGTAAAACTTTGGCAAACTTTATTTTGTATGGACCATTATAGTAACTTTTGACTTTGGTCCGCCACGATTATCCGTCACGTTCTAGTTAAAATCCACAATCACAAACATTCGTGACTCCGCCGGGATTCGAACCCAGGACCTTCGAGTCGCTGGCTTATCGTCCTAATCCATACGGCTATCAGTTCAGCGAAAAAGTTACTAGTTGGCAAGTTACAAACTTACTACAAACCTGCCAAAACAAATTTGGTACAAACATGTCATGTCAAATTTGCTAAAAATCTAAATCTTGGAGGGCCAACATCGGAAAAATCTTGAGGGAAGGTTATTAACAATTGTTGTGTATTAATATTTGGACGAACTTAGTTCATTACTATCATTATTATATATTAACTAGTTGGTAAATTTTCCAACTCTCTGCAGTGGGGTTCGAATCTAGATTCTTCAGATTTGTTTGTTGTCCGTCACTGAATGATTTCTATTTTACTAGTCCTTTTATGTTACGAGAACTCTTTACGAAGTAAACGCATGCATGTAGCCTTTAAATCAATACATGTATAACTGATTTTATGCTGTGTTAGAGTTATGAAATATACTTCGTTGATTTTTCGCAAGCGAGTTTTCCCAAGAAAATCATAATTATAGGAATACTTTTCTGCTCGAGTCGATCCCATATTGTTTTTGGTATTTTTATTACCTATGATGGAAGAAATTAATAATTATCTAACCTAAGTTGTTTAACTTGGTCTCGTGATATGCGTACAATCTTGAAAATTGTGTAAAATGTTGAAAAATACGAAAGGAATGAAAGGGGAGCAAATAATAAGTACGAACAAAAAGTATCAAGTTGTTAAAAAAAACAAGATAAGAAATCTTTATCGAATCCCGGCTTGCCAGTTAGTAATCCAATACGCTCCCATTATACCCAGTGGCGTCATTTCATTTTTTGAATGAGGTTGAGGAGCAAGATCATTTAGGAAAGAGGTTATATGACACATCGCTTGGTGCATCCCACCTATTCCTAGCGTAGTTTTTACTTCATATTCTGCATAATCAGTGATTCAGCCAGACCATCCCCGTTGTGGGGGATTTCACCCTCCGAATCCTCGAAAGCACCCCAACTTTAAAATAAATATGGTCTGGAATCGACAGAAACCGTGCACAATTCCAGTTACATTCTCCCAATTTTGACTTTACACCCCTCCAAACTGAAAATTCTCACAGTATCTCTGCACTGTAATTAATTCACAGGTATCTCTTCGCTGTTAATACGATATAGCTAAAAACAAGTAACACTCATATCTGACAAAAAATAAGGAAATTTTAATTGTTAACTTTTTGTAAAGTGTTAGGTAAAACTCTACTTTATCAAAAGATAATGTCTTGAATTCGTTTTAGTTAACAAGATTTTCAATAGAAATTTTCTTACGCTCTTTCCGCTCTACAGCCAAAAAATAATCAACGAGGTGAGTCGATCATCGGACATTAATAACCGAAAGTAGTTCCTTGGTGCTTTTAGAACAGAAAAAAGAACATTCGTTAGAGGCACTGGTGATAGGCAGTGAGAAAAATTTCCAATGAAAAGACAAGAATAAATAGCCGATTAAAGCAGCCTTCTATACAATGGACATATATTGAGATCAGTGCCTTGAAGTGGATTCACGTCAGGATTCAAGTCCGGCAAGAGACAGAAATCTTACATCCGCTGATACTGAGGCAGGCCAGAGAACTCAGTAAATAAGTTCTCGTCGAAATAGAAAACAAACCAGCTTAAAATCTTATGGGTAACAAAAACTCCACAAGAACTCAACGAATTAACTGACTACATTCTGCATGATGTTACAGAAATAGTAAATATTATGGTGACAAACCTCTTATAAAGATGGGATACTACAGCTTGAATAAAAGTTGGATCTACACATTGAAATATCAAAAAAAGTTGGATCTATACATTTTTGTTTTCTGCATCATCACTCCGCATAATGTTGCAATTTCAGAAAAAAAAAATTGAATGTTTTTCACAACGGAAAGTTTTACTTATTGCGAGTGACATACGCTCAACGTTTTCAATTGAAATTTTATTGCTCGCTTCACTACGCAGTCTGTAATAATAGCAGAACAATGAACGAACAAAAACACCAGAGGTGCTAAAAGTGGAGCCAAGTTCTTTAGCCCTAAAAAGGTGTGAAATGGGAGACGGATGAGCCAAGTTCCTTGGTGACAGCATGTAACAGGAACAAAGGAACTTGGCGCTAGCTGGTGGGTTGGTGGCGGTGGACGTAGTGGGTTTTAGGATCCCCACCACCCTTATAGCTTGAGGATCATGAACCTTGCCACCTCGCGCCAAGTTCCTTTGTTCCTGTTACATGCTGTCACCAAGGAACTTGGCTCATCCGTCTCCCATTTCACACCTTTTTAGGGCTAAAGAACTTGGCTCCACTTTTTGCACCTCTGGTGTTTTTGTTCGGATTTCACAGCTTTTTGTACGTGTATAATATATATACTCGCTCGCTCGGCCTCGTTTAGGTCCTCGCCCCCCGTAGCTAGCTGCGCCCTCAACTTCGAGTTTTTGGGTACTTAGGCCCCTTTATCGTAATTACTCTCCAGGACACTGTGCTTCCATGTTGCAGATTTTTTCCCATACCCACCACCCGTGGGAATGAGATATTTATTGAAACATAGGGAAGCTTTGCCATATTTATTGTAACCTACTTGTGATGATACAGCAAATTTGCTTCCTGCTGGCGGCCCTAAAACCCACCACCACCAACCCAAAGGCTCGAACATCATCTGGTGCTTTGCTCGGATTTCACAACTTTTTATACGTGTATATATATATATACTGGGTTCGCCTCGCTGGGTGTGCTGCCCCAGAATTCCGTGTGCGCCAAAACTTCAAATTTTTAGGGCTACGCCCCCTTTATTGTGATCAGACTTTCTGGGGACAGCGCCCCATGCTGTGCAGACCTTTTCCCATATCGCCTCGGGGGCTGCACGCTCATAGCGGTGGTTTGATCCATTTATTGAAACATTTTCGTGATGGTACACCTTCATACCAAATTTCGTTTCTCTAGCTTCAGTGGTTTGGAAAATGGTATTTGGGCGGCTATGTTGAATTAAAGAAAGCGATTTTTAAAAAGTTTTCTTACATTGCCGTTACCTACTTGTGATGGTACACCGTCATACCAAGTTTCTATAGCTCGAATGGTGTGGAAAAAGTTTTTGTGCGGTCATTTTGATCCAAGTTAAAAACTTTTACAAAAATGTAAATTATTCCTAAACTACACTTGTTAATACACCTTTATGCCAAATTTCGTATCCCTAGTTCAAACGTTCTGGAAAATGGATTATGAAGTCAGCCATTTTGGATTCAAAATGATGTCTTTGCAGATATTTTGTAATCTACTAGTGATGATAAACCGTCACACTTCGAAATTTCATATTTCAATTTTTAACATCTTTTTTTTTTACAGAATCTCAAAATCGCTGATTTCGCAATAAACTCTTGTTTCAGTATAGCATGCTGACGTTTTGTGACACGCGGAACTCGGCTGCATGCACTGCCGTACGTGTTGATACTCCCCTCGATTCGCTCGCGTCGCTGCGCCAAGAATCCCACGGCAGGCCGCGCATCGAACTTGAGGAGTTTGGAGGAACTGCGTCTTTTTATCACAACCAGAATCTGCAGTGCACTGCGCCACATGATGCAGATATTCCCTCATACTCCAGAGCGCTGCGTCCGAATGGGGAAACTTCCACATTCTGCCTGTATAACATGCTCCTGGCAGTGATAACGTTTGTGACGAGTAAAACTTGGTGGGACACGCAGGAGTATTGGAAGTTGGCGCGAGGAACTAGGCTCATCCATATTCCATTTTACCACTTTTTAAGGTTGAAGGAGTTGACTGGACAGTTTGCACCCCTGGTGCTTTTGCTCGTATTTCGCAGCTTTTTACACTTATGTAATTTATATACTCGCTTCGCCTCATTGGGGCGCTGCCCCAAGAATTCCAAGATGGCCTCGTTGGGGCGCACCCCTGGCCTCGCTGGCTCGCACCCCTTTATCGCAATCAGGCTCCAGCTGGGAACTGTACCCTAGTAGGGGAGACGAGCCGAATTTATTCTAACCTACTCGTAATGGTACACCTTCATACCAAATTTCGTTTCTCTAGCTTCAGTCGTTATAAAGTGGAGCTTAGGCGGACATTTTGGATAAAAGATGAACACATTTTTAACGTTTTCTTATATTTTCGTGACATACTCGTGATGATACACTGTCACACCAAATTTCATTTCTCTATCTCGAACGATGTGAAAAATGGTATTTTAGCTGCCATTTTGAATCAAAGATGGTGAATTTTTTAAAACGTTGTTATGTTTTCCTAAACTTCTCTTGATAATACATCATTATGCCAAATTTCGTATCTCTGGCTCAAGCAGTGTGGAAAATGGATTTATGACGCCCGCCATTTTGGATCCAAGATGGCGTCTTTAGAGATATTTTGTAATATTTTCATAATCTACTAATAATGTTGTACTGTCAAACTAAATTTCATTATTCTAGCGGCAGCCGTTTAGGCTGTGTATTCTTTAAAATTCTAGGGTTGGCGGCCATTTTGAATCCAAAATGGCGACTTTTTCAAATTTTTAAAAAGTTTTCTTAATTTGCTATCAATGATGTAGTTTCATACCAAATTTCACTGTTCTATCTTTATTCGTTTAGGCTGTGTATTCTTTGAAATTTTAGGTTTGGAGGCCATTTTGGATCCAAGATGGCGACCTTTTCAAAATGTCGGAATTTTTCCTTTATCTACTTATCATCCTCTACCTTCATACCAAATTTCATGTTTCTAGCTTACTCCAAACACCCTAAGATGAGTGAGTGAGTGAGTGAGTGAGTAAGTGAGTGAGTGAGTGAGTGAGTGAGTCAGTTAGCCTAAAATGTGCAATTTCAGGGGTCCCCAACTAGAACATAGTTTGAGATACTAATATGAAATTTTGTACATCTGCACATATTTACCATATCTCCTTAACGGCAAAAGCCGTTATCTTTCCTATCTTTAACATCTTTTTTCTTACGGGGCCCCCAAATCGTCGATTTTGCCATAAACTCTTGTTCCTGTATAACATGCTTCTGGCAGTGCTGACGTTTTCTGACGCGAAGAACTTGGCTCATGCACTGCCGTGCATGTTGATAAGCCTTAGTGTAATAAAATTTGTTAGTTTTAATTGTAGGGGTGATTGACTCAGTCTGGAAAGTAATATGTCTCCTCCCCCCCCCTCTGAAAAAACACTGTCTGCAGTTATGATTTTATTCTTTATTTTCTTACAAATTCCTTACTCTGCAATACGTTTTGCGTGCTAATTTCTTATTTTAGCAACAAATGTAAGCCTCCTCGCGACAAATGAATTCGTTTCCGAATTAATCACAGTGTAAAGGTACTTCCCGACTACACTGTAGATTTATAAAAAGACATTTGTATAAATTACATTTACATTTGAGCTTGTAACTCTGAAAATTGAGATGCTTGGGGTTTGGGAAACCGACAATATTTTTCTATTGTGTCGAATAAAGCTTATACCAAGTTTGGTACTGGTAATTCCAACGGTATTGAAACAATTTGGAAATGGTGGCAACACTGGCAACTAGGTGAAATACCGAACTCGAAATATATCTATAACCTGGATTCGGGAGGTTGTGGGTTCGATCTCAGCGACCGATTGTCCTGACTGAGGTTTCTCCAGGGTTTTTCTTCAGTCATACCAGGAAATGCCGGGATGACAGCAACATGGGACCTGGCCGACACCTTCCCGATTCCTTTCCCATCTCCTATCCCGACTTCAACCTTAGATGCCTAATCAAAATAAAAATTCTATTCAATACAATTCCAATTTTTTTACTTACAATACTGTTCCTCTTCTATCAAAAGACCTCTTCTAACGTTCTTAAAGATGTTTAATTTCTATTTCACTTTTCCCTTATTAAACCATTTTAATACATATATCTGTGTTTTCCTTCTTCCAATTTATCCTTCTTGCAGCTAAGCAGATTACTAACAGGCGCCATGAATGATTTTCGCAATTTGATGCGGCATGTTCCTTATTGTCAATTTTGCTTCAACTCTGCAGCAAACCTGATATGCCGTATTTGTACTGGTATACAAAATCAAGGCTCATGTGTCATGTTTGTCTTCATTAATTTTTGCACAACTTTGTAACAAACTTGGTGCATAAAGTTGAATATTGTCATGGAAAATCAAAGCTAGTCCAAACTTGGTATAAACTTGCGTGCTTAGTTTTGGGGTTACATCAAAATCTGTAACGAAACTGTATTATCAATTATGCAGAAAAATCTATGAATATTTTAAATTGCTAGATACATTCAATAAAAACATGTGACAATCAAAAATAAATACAAGATTTTTATGTCTTTGCAGTTCTATGTATGTGATAGGAAAATCATAAAAATATGTGTATGGCATTTGGACATAAATTTTCCTACCTTTTTCTGTGACAAATTACATCCTTGATATACGCCTAACATTTCGTTTGAGAGACGAAGATTTTGAATTTATGTGATTCAAATTAGGTGTCTGAATTATTCATAATTGTGAAGCACTTGGTGGCAGGTACAGAAAATGAAATGTGACTGAAAGAAAGGGAGATGCTATTTTGCTCTCTTCTTAAACCAAAGTAGTCAAGATAGAGAACTGGTTGCAGCTTGAGATCCAACAAAAGAACACCGAATATACTCGTTACTGTTTCTCTCATTCGCGCTTTTTGAAGATAAAAATAAAATTCACTCAAAAGAAGATGTGATATATAATATAATTTTACCTCAATGGTCTCAAATATTTATTCTAGAGGTCTCATTCATAAATAAATTTAAATATAAAGTTAAACACTGTAGAATTTTAAGATGTACACAATGAAAGGTACGTTACACATTAAATTAATTGTTCATAACCTACTTACATAAGATCTAAAACTTCATAAAATTTTTGCTCACTTCTATTTACTGGTAGTTACACGTAAAATTGAACCATAGAAAATCTGTATTTTGCATTCATCGCTAAACATGAGTCCCTCATATTTGTTAAGGAACGATTAGTCAGTGTTTTAGGAAACCCTCTAAAGTGTACTCGGGGTAGAATAATATGTAAAACCTCTACATCTTTTGTGAATCAGAGTGCAATAATAGAGCTTATTTAGTCACTAACTATCCCAAACGATTTTATATTATAATACAACAAACATTAATACATTACTGTAAATATTGTGTATCACCATTGTCTTCTATGTTAAATACATAATAATATACAATACGTTTGGGAATGCGCTGATACCCGTCTTTACCTGATAAATATGATGAATATAAAACAACTAAATGGTTTGTTTCAAATTAAAAAAATCTGCTGTTTTTTCGGAGGCTGAAAGTTATCACATAATATATTCTTTCTGTTCCTAATGTTATAATAAAACTATGTTTACTCATTTCATCTTACGTATTATATAATTCTTGCATCTATAGCAGAGTTACTGTTTTAGTTCTGACAATCTCTTCATTTTATCTCAGATTAACATACATTTATCATCTGATATTTTCAGGTTTTGAGATTGAACAGAACGTCTTGCAATCAGACGAATGCAGGTGAAATAATAAGTCTCTTGTCTACAGACATGAATTACTTTGACTCCAGTATTGTATTTATTTTAATGGCTCTATGTGCTCCAATTTCAACAATACTTATTATTGTATTACTATGGAAATATGTAGGATATGCAGCTTTGGCTGGAGTGAGCACCATTATTTTCCTAACGCCATTTCAAGGTAAGATTTATTGGTTTCTTTTATAGTTTTAAACAAAGTTAATACTGTATTTGCAGGAAAGAAGTCAACTATTAATATTTCTTGTGTTTGCTACATTGTGCTTCCTTGATTATAGTTTCTCATTACTTCATAATATACATTATCTCCAGAAACATCAAAGTATTCGGTTTAAATTTTCTTCTACTACTGCTTGCTTTGGAATAGATTTTCTTTTTTTCAAAACTCGGTTTCTTGTTTTATTAATTCAACATTTGGTTTCAAAGGGTATACAAGATTTCACGTGAATAAACTTAAACACATAATTGCATTTGAGAGGCACATTGAATGAATTCTCTCTTCACATGTATGAGAGAAAGAACGCATTTAGGGAAATATTCCGCACGCACACAAACAATGCACATTTCCTGTACATTTTAAATAAGTTAACCTTCTATCATATTTGTATTTTCGTACATTTTGTGCACAATATGTCTAATAAGCTCTGGTGCACTAATTTGCACTCTTCTTAGCTTAAAACAAAATGCTATCACCGAGAACATGAGGGCTTTTTTTTTATTCCTACGTTAACTAATAAGTCTATTAAAATATTTAAATCGGTCTTAAAGTGCATGTAAAATGAACTATGAAATATCTACGGGAGTTAAAAAGCAAAAAAAGTTCGAGAAGTGGACTTATTTACTGTCTACAAGAAGTGATCCTTATCACAGAAAGGGAAGTGATATGTTTTGTATTTCTGAGGTTTGGAAAATTGATTCCAGTTCCTTCTAAGGTTTCAACTATTAAAACAGTGACAATTATTTCTAAAATTTAAGTCAGGTAGCCAAGTCAGAGAACGTATGGTGGTACGTACAACATTTTGTGTATTATCTTGCTTAAGTAAACATGCGGAATGTGAATCCAGCGGGTGCCACTTCACCATTGACCAATGTTATTCAGGAACCAATCTTCTGAACTCAAGTACCTATGGATCATAGTGTTTAAAAATGTTTATAATATCAACTTTTCCCAGATAAAAACTGACAGACTAAGAAAAGGTAGCCTAAGAGCCTTAGAAATTAAATTAAAAATTCATACTCAGATAACCACTGAACGTATGTCGCTGTCTATTGTCCTTTTCTGATACACTACAAGAATGATTTTCAAAGAATAGTAATTCGCTAGTTGTGCAGTAAACACAACAAAATTTTTCTTTGTACAGTTATGCCACAATGTCATTTCTTGGCGAAAATCATCAATTATTAGTTGCTCTCCATTCAGTACTTAACCAAAATTATATTACACACCTATACTCGCTATTGTGGAACCAGCGAGGTTAACTGTAGAGATTTTATACTGAAAGTGTTGCACAATGTATATAACGTAATAATCAAATAATAAACTTAATTCAAAAATAAAACTACTGTATCCTATCTTCTACTTCCAATGAGCTCAAATCGTATTCGGTGTTTTCTTTAAGAAGTGATTTTTAGTTTCTAACTCGAATAATCGGAATATAGTTTTACCTTTAAATGGTTCTATTAATTTTTACCTTCAGTTCTAGAACACAATAATCATTATCAATTATATAAGAGACGTCGTCGAAGTAGGGCTCACTTTTGGTGAAAAGAGTAGTCGGTTCGATCCACTCGGTCTAGGTAAACTTCTTTACACAATTAACTTTGTCCTTAGTAGCCACGTTGCTTGATTAGGACATTGACAGCTGCATACTAATGCTAAATTTGCACCGATAAATACCAAAGCGGAAAGGGAGATCCGTTACGGCGGCGCCTACAATTATGATTGTTGTTATTAGCCTTATAACTAAAAACCCTGACAAAATATTTGAAATTAGAAGGATATAGGTAACAAATATGTATTTTCAGGTCCATAATACTAGTTTCTTATCGGTAGTGGTTCGACTTCTCTATAATACTGTTTTGTTTTAATTACTTTTAAGAAATCTAAACAGCTTATATGATAAATTTAATTAACAGAGATTTAAATTCGAAGACCCTTTACTATACTTTCCGAAATCCCAAGTCTATTCCAGAATTCACAATTCCTTGGATTCCAGAATTATCCAGAGTTCTGACACACCTGAATTACGACTTATCGAAACTAGGAAGTTCTCACGTTCCGTAATTCCGATATCTAGAAATTCCGACATTCCGGAATCACAAAAATTGTCATTCCGATTTCGCAATCTCAAAACCCTTGTACTCTATCCAAGAATTGTATCTTCAATTATCCGGTAAGATCATTAATTTGCCTCACGGTAAATCTACAAATCATTGGTCCCTCGTGCACTTAAACCCATGTTTGCTAACATTTGGTGCTAAGATCCAGGGTAGACATTTTAGAACTCCAACCACTCGACTTTCTGGAATTTCGAATTGCCGAATTGTACTCACATTCCCGAATTCCGGTGTTCAGAAATCCCGACATTCTGAAATCCTAATTCCCATTCAGAAATTCCGAACGCCCCTAATTTATAATGCATGAATTTACAATTTATACTGAACTTTTCTCGGTAGAGCTCCTGCGAAGCCATGTGGTTACCGCGCTCGCCTTCGGTAAGAGGAGTCTCGGTTTTGCTTCTAGATGCGAGCTCCATTTTATAGTATCGGTTGGATTGCCCATACCAGCATTGCTGGAGTGGGATGGTGTCAGGAAGGGCATCTAGCCGTACATCTGCCAAAACCAAACAACCTGTGGAATACGCTGACCCCATTTCTCAAACGGGAAAACCAGCGGTGACAAACAGTAAACTTTTCTCGGTAAATGGATTTTCCTGGGGTAAAATATTCCGGAGGTAAACTAGTTTCCCATTCGGTTATCCGGGTGGGAACTATTTAGGGTCTCCATGAACAGGATTAAGAGACCTTAAAACAAGAACGTTCAACGTACGAACGTTATACAAAACGGCATTCTTCAAGAGGCGATACGTCAGTCTAACAAGTTAGACTGGACATATTAGCGATACAAGAAATCCGGTGGGAGCGTCAAAATAGCATTGGACAGGGCAAATATACGTTCTACTACCGAGGAAATCAATCACACAATTTCGGAACAGGATTTATTCTTAAGAACAGTATTCTTCCACTAGTTCAGAAGTTAGGGTTTGCGAACAAAAGACTATACTACGCTATGATACGTACTCCATGGTGCAACACGGTTTTCATAAATGTACATGCTACGACCGAGGGGCTGATGTACATTTTACGACAAAGATACATTTTACGATTAGCTAGAAATCGATTATCGGCTGTTTGGCCGATTACCGAAATATAACACGAAAATTATATTGGGTCATTTCGACGTTAAGTTAGGTCGGGAAGAAGAAATATAGATCTAATATAGGTAAACCAAGTTTTCAACATAGAGCCACAGCAATGCAGAAAGATAACTTTCGCGATTACTAAAACAATACTAGTAAAGAACGTGTATTTTAAATACAGAAACATACACAAACACATGGATATTTCCGGATGGCAAAATGCTCAACCAGATCTATCATATATTAGTAGACAGACGAAGACATACCAACAGAATGGGCATTAGGGCTTAAAAAGGAGCAGAAGGTGACACCGACTATCTATCAGTTAGTGATCACAAAAATTAGGGAAAACTATGCATCGCGAGCAGGGACAGCAAAGGATAAAATCAACTGAAATTCGAAGATAGACTTAATAATACGAGCGAAAAGCAGAGTATCAATTCAAAATCTCAAGTAGCTACGAAATCTTAGCTGACTAGAATAATAGAAATAATATTAATAATAAAATTGGTGTAAGTTAGAGGTAGTCATTACGTGACAACAATAAGAACGCAGCAAAGGAACGTGTAGGTCAGAAGAAACAGCAAAAAACAAGCCTTGTGTTGATAAAAAATGCTTTAAGCTTTATGAAGAACGAAACAAGCAAGGCAATGACGGATAACAAGTAATAAAATGAAAACAAACATCAACCACTACAGTAAGGGGAAACGTAACGTTGCACCCTGTTATAGAAACACTAAACGAGAATATAAGCCAGAAGATTAGAATATATTCTAAATCTTCTGGGTAATATACGATCGTATATTACCCAGAAGATTTAGAAGATAGAGGAAAACAGCAAGAGAAATAACATACAAGATCTATACAAAAAGGTAAACTCGTTAAAAAAAAAGCTTACCAACTGACGTTAGGAATAATTAGAAATGAATGTGGAGATTTTGAAGAGGATCCGACTAAAATTCACAATGTGTGGAAAAGGTATTTCGACAATGTACACACAGGAGAACAAACAGAGGAACCTATACTCCAGAACCGTGGATACACTAGTCGAGCAAGATCAAGGTCGACATTTCTGTAAAGAATCTGAAAATTTTCAAATAACCAGGAATATACAAGATTCTAGGCTAATTAATTAAAGCGTGAGGAACTGCACTAATCAAGAAACAACATAAATTGATAAGTACAATAAGGAGAAAGGAGAAGACTTCAAATGAATGGAAAACCTCAATAAGAGTTGCGGGTTATAAAAAAGCGATAAATTGAAATGTAATAATTACCTCGGAATCCCGTTGCCCTCAAGGTGTTAAAAAGTATTTAATATTATACTGCTATCACGACTAAGTATATTTGTAAATGAAATAATTGAACAACACCAATGCTGATTTAGAAGAAATAGCTCAACTTTGTACCAGATTTTTTCGCCTTGAGACAAATATTAGATAACAAATGGGGCTTTTTTCTGACATTTCACCACATGTTCATTGATTTTAAGAAAGCATATAATTCTACCAAAGAGAAAAATTTATACAGTGTCATGGTACGGTTTGGAATTCCGAAACAAATCTAGTTCAAAGAGAAAGAATGTGTCCCAGTGACCCCATAAGCAGAGTACCCATAGGTGATAACATGTTACATAGTTTCGAGATTCAGAACGGATTGAAACAAGGTGATGCCTTATCACCACTATTCTCTAACTTTGCATTGGAATATGCGATTTTTGTGAAAAGAAAGGGACTAATATTGAATAGCTTGAACCACCTGTGAGTATAAGCGGAGGGTATAGAATTTAATAGTGGATGATATAACTACACTACAAAGTAATTCCGATGTCTTAGTAGAAGCTTGCGATGAGATAGGTCTACATGTAGACACAGAGAAAACAACATTTATGACAACAAGCCGAATCACAGAGGACGAAGGAAATAGATACATAAGAAGTAAGAATAAGATCATAGATGAAGTAAACAATTTTAAATATATGGGAGCATATGTAACAAGTAAAGGCAAGGTCGCGGAAGAAATAAAAATCTTGTAACATCGGGCAACGTAGGTTTCTATTAAGTCCAGAAACTTATTCTTTACGGTTGGGAAAGTTGGAGTACGACCCTATTAGATTAACATAAGTAACGTGTTTGAAAATATGATTTTGAGAAAGATGCAGATCATGCGGACAAAATAGTGGAAACTCTTGTCAAGAAAGTGGGACAACTTGTAACTGTGCTTGGCAACATTGATCACTGCGTAAGTCAACCGTGTCTTGTTTGTTGCTGGTAGGATGGATGGATTGTTTACTAATAGTAGAATGAGACAGTGTGGTTGTGGACGCTGTGCAGGTGTGGCGAGTGACCAGTATATCCGACTTGACAATTTTAAAGAAGTCTAATTGTCGGTGTCCTTCTACTTGGAGCATCTGTGAGCAAAACAGCAACGTTATGCGGTGTAACACAAGACACAGTTTCGAAAGTCATGACCACAGTGCAAGGTAAGAGAGGGTTGATGAAGAACAATAGTAATCGAAAAACGAAGTTACAGGATAGGGACCGCCGAGCCTTGAACGGATTGTGATGTCTCAAAAGAAAACAACGGCCGAGAAAATGACTACAGAACTTAATCTGCACTTAAACACCCCAGAGTCATCAAAACAGTGAGGTGGAAACTGGATAAAATGGGTTTCCATGGACATATTGCTATTCCAAAACCACTAATAATAGACAAGAATGCTCAAAGGCGATAGGCATGGTTCAGTGTCCATAAAAACTGGATGTTGGAGGACTGGCAACGTGTCGTGTGGTCGGACGAGCTTCGTCCCCACCATTGGACACGCCTTTGTCTTGCGAACACCCTCTCAAGCATACGATATGGACTGTTTACGCCCGATTGTCAAACATGGCGGCGGCTCTATTATGGTCTGGGGCGCTATATCATGGCGTTCGGCAGCTATCTTCTCACATTACAAGGTTCGATCACAGCAGCAGTGTATAGATAACTCTTGGAGAACCAGGTCCACCTAATGGTGCAAATGGGAGCTATATTCCAGATGGGAGCTATATATTCCAGTATGATAATGGCTCCATTCACACCACTGGCCTTGTTGAAGAGTGGTTCGCAAGCATGCTGATGGAGTTCAATATCTTCCCTGGCCCACGCAATCCCGATAAACGAATATCATAAAGCCTCTGTGGGTTGTTTTGGAAACCTGTGTTCCGCGTCCCATTTCCACCTACTTCGTCTCTACCTGAGGTGGGGGCTCTGTTGCATGAAGAGGCTCCAATTCTACTGACCACCATTCGGAACTAGTATCGTTTTTTCGTTTAGAATTGAAGCTGTATTGCGTGGGAAACGCGAACTAACAACATATTCATACAAAATATTCCGACTTCCACAAATATATTAAATGAGGTTTTATTTCAAGTGAATGATTGAATACAATATGCCAACATATTTCAGGTCACAACAATAAGATACAATCAACCCTTCGAATATTTCATAATGACAATATCTTCTTTTGATGTAAGTCTGGAGCAGGTATTCTTGTTACGTGAAGAGTATTGCAGATAAAAATGCAAAATAGCACATGTTTTACCAAGCCCAAATTCATTGCGTAATTTTCTAAGATATATTACCATTTAGTTAAAATTCATATGTACCTACAGTAGGGTGACTCTAATAGTAATGGAAAATACTTTCATGTTGCCTTGATCTCACCCCCTTAAATTGGTTCCATTTGGTAAATTTATTAATTCCTTAAAATTTTATTTCAATTGGTTGATAGCTAGGGGTCGCTCATGGCCTAGATTCTCATCGTTAGTCCATTCTTGCAAAATGCTGTTCTTTCTATGCTGAAAACTCAATATTGTTTCTTAAAATCGATTGTTCTTTCATTTTAATAAAATACACGTATTGAAGTGGGCCTGGGGTTAGAAAGCGGGGGAGGCACTTAAAAATATTTCGTTGTTCTACAACAATCCAGCCACCCACACGCAAGCACGGCGCACGCATTGAACAATGTATTTTCAAAAATAGCATTTTGTATAGGGATAAAATAATTAAGGTTCTTCGCTGTAGTTTGTCAAACAGTACATGACCTTCTGCAATGTTTTTCAGTGGGGGAGAGATGACCAGGGAAAACTGACCCTCAGAGAACGAAACAACATCCCTATTCAATCTATAAATATCCTCATTCCTACCCAGCTGTACCAGAATCGTATGAGATATAGAATCGTTAGTGCTCTTTTCTTACAAGTTTATTAGTAAACAAATCATGGCTTTGTTTATGAATATTGGACTGGAAGTCAGCAATCTCACTCGTGCTGATTATTCATTCATTATATCAATGAGAACTGAAAAATGAAAGAACTAAAAAGGAAATGAAAGCTTCTAAGAAGAAAAGTAAAAAGATAAGGCCAAGACGTGTTGAGTGGTTAGTAGAAGGAACTTTGGAAGCCAGTACAGGATATAAACTGTCTTCGAATCAGCAAGTTTTTTGTCGCTTTCTCCATATCCATTTATTGGAAAATCAGACAGCGGAAAGTCGCTTTCTCCATATCAACCATTACAGCTAGGAAGGTAGTTTTCTCGGGGAGAAAAGGTCTCCACTAGGAAAGAATGTCATATTATTGACAAAATAAAAATATTACATTCTACTTGGACTGGTCTTAAGAAGAACGATTCAGAAAAACTGAGACGCGGATAGGTAAGGAAAACTCAATTACGGAAATATTACAAGACTTGTTTGAGGTGGCGCATGCGGACGCTCTTAATATGATAAAAATCGTGGAGGACAAAGAGTTTTTGCTAGCGCAGAGAGAAAAGGGCAGGAAATGGAGTATGGGTCCTATCGACGCGAAGTTTTTGCAACAAGAAAAAAAAACGATTAGAACATCAACAACAAGCAGAATCAAGAATGATGAAAGAATGTAAAAGACTTTCAGCTGCGACTGCAGCGCCCGAGCGCACCTCACTGGAAAACGAAGAAATTTACTCTCCTAGCACGAGCACGGACAATTCTGATGGAGAGGACTTCGAACCCATGCCTTTATGTTCTACTTCGACAGAATCGACTTCGCACTTATTCCAAAAACGAAGAGACCTCGAAATATTGTCATTTCGGATTTGGTGGCAGCTTTAGATAGAACAAAAACTGCTAACAGAAATATGACGTACCTCCTTGAAGCAACAGCACAGTCATTGAGCCACGATCCTCGAGAAATTCCAATAAACAAAGATTCCATCAGAAGAACTCATCTACAGTATCGGAAGGAAATCGCCGATGATGTCCGAAAATATTTTGTGCCTGAGGTTCCGCTCACTGTTCATTGGGATGGTAAGATATTGCCTGATTTGACATTCAAAGAAAGTGTTGACAGATTGGCAGTTCTTGTGTTGAGGGGCAGAGTAATGAAATTACTCGGTGTTCCAAAAATGGCTCATGGTACAGGAGAAACCCAAGCTGCGGAAATTTACAATTTGCCCGAATGGTGGAATGTTGCGGATCGAGTACGAAGTATGTCCTTCGACACAACTTCTAGTAACACTGGGAGCAGAACTGGGGTTATTATACTTCAACAAAAACTGAATAGGGACCTATTATACTTGACATGCAGACATCATATGCTAGAACTTAATGTAGAAAAGGTGTACAACTTGCTGATGGTCCCTTCGAGTGGACCAAACATTAAGTTATTCTCCAGATTTTTTGAGGCTTGGAAAAATCTTGATAAGACGGAATTCGAATGTGGAATCATTGACGAGACAATTGCTTCGGAGGTTCTGGATGACAAGGATAATTTAATATAATTCTTTCACTGTCAAATGACTAAATTTCAACTCAGGGATGACTACAGAAAGGTACTGTAACTTTCTCTTCTGTTTCTAGGAGCAGAACCACAACGAGGCGCTCACATAATTGCACCAGAAGCCTTATACCGAGCGCGGTGGATGGAAAAACTGATCTATGCTCTAAAATATTCATGTTTCGATCCCAGTTTCGCCTTACACAGCAAGAAACGAGAGGACTCCGTGTCTTTCATTGTGCGAATTTACTTGAAGCACGTCGGCTAACACGGCCCCGGATCTTCTGTCGTTCCCCAAAACGACCTAAATCTTTTGAAGGAGTTACTTGCGTATAATAGGGTGAATGATACCGTCGCTAAAACAGCTTATTGGGTCACTTATGGTACCTGAGCAAAGTTCTTATTGGACTGGCCTTCTTCGATTCAGCGGTTTCCGTAGAAACAAAGCCAGCAATGGTGTATACCCTAAACAGAGAAGGTTCCGCAGATCCAGTCCCACGAATTAATCTCGAAGAAACCGCTCTGGAAAGCAAGCAACTACCCGATTTCGTGACCAACACTTCCTTGCTTTCGACATTTCTCAGGGCTTCTTGGATCAGTGTCCCCCCTGTACATGGGAGACCAATGAGGATTACCTACAGGCTGGAAGGCGAGTTAAGAGCCTGTTAGTTGTGAATGACGCGGGACAACGGGGAGTGGCACTGATCCAATCCTTCAACGCTGCTTTGGTAAATCAAGAGGGCCAGAAACAATTGAGGACATTGCTGGAAGACGGGCACATATGCCTATGTGTCCTTTTTCCAGCAATCGCTTTAAACGATCCGCAATGACCTTTTATAGATGTTCTGCAAATTTTAAGTCATTATCTTTATTCGTTAGCTTGGTAGAAAGAAATATGTAGAAAAGTTTCCGCAAGTGGAAACTATCGTCTTGCTTTCGGACCCTGCTGGCAGACAAAACTTCAACTCGACAATGACCAAGCTTTGTTCATGGTTCAGCAACGTGTTTTATGTAGAACTTATTCACATGCTTTTGTCAGAGGCTAATCATTTACACAGTGCGACAGAAAGATTGGTCTAGTCAGATCACACATAAAAATAAGTGAATTAGCCCGTCACCGGAAAAAATATATTCTTTTTGATTCAAAGTGAATGGTAGAAATTAGTGTCATAGCTAGAACGGTGTTTAAAATGTTTTTGGGCGGCCACTTTGAATCCAAGATGGTAACTTTTTCACAATGTTACAATATTTTCCTAAACTACTCTTGATAATACACCTTTATCCGAAATTTCGTATCTCTAGCTCAAACGGAGTTGAAAATGATTTTGGCGGCCATTTTGAATCCAAGATGGTGAATTTTTCAAAATGTTGTAATATTTTCCTAAACTTCTCTTGGTAATACACTTTATGCCAAATTTCGTTTCTCTAGCTGAAAAGGTGTTGAAAATCAAATTTTGGAGTCCGCCATTTTGAATCCAAGATGGAGTCTTTGGAAACATTTTGTAATATTTTCGTAACTTAATGGTGATGATGTACCGTCATACCAAATTTCATTTTTCTATCTCCAGCCGTTTAGGCTGTGAAATTTATTTAAAAAAATCATTTTGGCGGCCATTTTGGATCCAAGATGGCGACTTTTTAAACATTTCGTAATATTTTTCTTAATCTACTGGTGATGATGTACCGTCATACCAAATTTCTTTTTTCTAGCTTCAGCCGTTTAGGCTGTGGCATCATGAAATCTTTGATTGCCGGAAAAAGGGCACATAACATCCATACACAATTTTCACTATATTTTCACGCAAACTTTGAATTCTATGAGGTTAGTTTAACAGCTTTCAAATCTGATTCTGTGCGCTTGATACTGGTGTCAACGACGTAAATATTCTTTCATAAACTTCTTGGTAATATTCAACCTAAATCTTTATCAGCTGTTTACCACAAATGAGTTTTTGCGCTATGTGTACTTCTTCCGGCAATGTTCTCAATTTATCCTGCAAATCATCGAGTGTCATCGCAAAAAGTGTCCAAATCCGAATAAAAGGAACTATCACAAAATGAGTTGAAAACTGATAATTTGATGATATAATCCACGTTCATTGTTTTGATATGTTTATTTTCCACGTTCGTTCATTCTTTTGATATGCATAATTATAAATATTACTGCAAAAATAAAGGGGCCATTCCACAGAATTTCGATAAGTGATGGTCGCTCGACTATTTTTGATTTCCTTCATATTTGGTACATTGAATGCCATATACAAAGTTGAAAACAGTTTTTGAAAAAAAAATACTGCTTATAATTCAGGATATACAGGGTGTTCAAAAATGAGATTCTGCAGATACAGCGAAATATAAAGTTGCATATTTCACAAACCAGTTGAGAAATTTGAATAATTCAAAAACATTTAAAATGTAGACACCTCAGATAATATTTAAAGCTATGTCTTTAAGTTCTAGCCTCAAAACGCCTATCGGACAGCGTGGTTTAAACAGTTATAAAATATAGGTGAAATTCTCATTTTTAGATTTTTTCCTGATTGAATAGATGGAAATAACAAGTTGTTTTCTTTGTAATTATTAACTACTATTGTCACTGTAATGACAGAAAAAACTAACTTCCTGTGTCATTTCCTTTTCTTTATACTGACAAGTAAAGTACCCGAAGTGAGGACTCGAGTTGCTCATCAAGTGATACCTTAAATTGAAGCTAGTGACGAGTAGAGTACACCTGTGAAATCCTAGCTGCAGAGCTCCAGAAATAAAAAGGTTATGGCGGGTCAAAGTTCAAAGAGAAAGCGAATTTAGCTGCTTGTGCTGTCCATGTTTTGCTGATTATCCCGATGGTAATACGTCGTACGTTGCTCCCAATTAATGAATGTGTAGAATGATATCCCTCTCTCTGCCTGATATCCCGCTTTCTTTTATTCGTGTATGAATGTCCTTGTGCATGTTTGCTCCTGTTATTGATGTCAATAAAAGGCCTTTTTTCTTTTCGTTCCAGAAAATGGAAGCAGGTGCTATCGTTCATGCTCTGTATGAGAAATATGGATTTGTTAATAGGAGAATGAATAGGTATGAAGATTCATTGTACAAACAAATAGTGGAGATACTTGAGGACAAGATAGAAATCATAGAAGAAGTTAGAACTCTTGGATTTGCTGGTGACAGTGATGAAAGCGATGATGGAGACTACGGTGATGGCGTCTTTGATGAGGAAATGCCAAGTACATCGCAAGGTTCTCAAACACATCAAGAGTCTCCGACACCTGTAGCTTCTTCAGGTGAAGAATATCAGCCTTCGCCAAAAAAACAAAAACACATCTTGGACGATGATTATAAAGAAGCAGCTTACATGTTTTGGACACACAATGAGAACCCGGTAAAGAAACGAAGGAAAGTTTCATCTGTCAAGTCCCAGTATAGATTAATTCAATCGAAAAACATCCTCTTTGAATATGAAAATAAAAGGCAAAAGCCCAGTTATAAGAAACTTAATGCAGCAGTTCACGATGAGTTCAAAGAAATGGTCGAGAAATGTGCAATTATACACGACAGGACTCTTCCTTTTGGGGTCTTCAGATAAGTAAAGAGCTAGATCCGGATAATACTCTACAATTCAAGGCATCCCGTCACTGGATGTCTAATTTTAAAAAGAGAAACAATATCGTCAGTCGTTCTATCACGCATAGGGTTAGCAAAACGTGGAAATCAAAAGAGGCTGAATTAAATCACTTATCTACGACATTTATTACATCCATGAAAGAACTTATGTTACTAGAAGACCTGAATCCTCGTCAAGTATTCAATGCTGATCAAAGTCGATTTGACAAGGAACTCCATGCATACAGGACTCATAGGACTAAAGGTACGGTGGTTGTAAGAGGTGCATTTGGATCAGTCAGTGCTACTACTCATTCATATATGATCATGCCGGTCATTTCCATGGATGGTGAAATATTGCGTCCGATGTACGTTCTTGTATCCGAATCCAGTGGTCAATTTCCAGGAAATAAGCAAAAAGATCCCGATAACATAGTGTCCCATCCAGGAAAGACTGCAAACATGAACAAAAGTGATTTAAAAGAGTTTTATTCTGTATTCTGGAATAGTCTGCCTGCCGATCGTGATAAAGTCTTGCGTTTGCTGGATTCATGGAGTGCAAATAAGGATGATAACGTATCAAATGAATTATGCCCTAATCATATAACACTGTTTAAACGTTTAATTCCTGGTGGTTGCACTAGTTTCATCCAACCACTTGATGTTTACTTCTTCCGTTAATATAAATCATTTATCAGGTTCATTACTGACACAGTTATCGCTTCCTCGGAAATTAATCTCTGGCATTGGGATAACATTTTACGAATGCAGTCCTTCACTCTCTTCCAATTCAGCGCCTCACGATTTCGCAACAAATCAGGTTTGAGTTTTACAAAAGCGGCTACTTGGATGAGGAGCCCGAGCCCTGATGTCTCCATTGGATTATTGTTTTGATTCTAATATACGTGACGAGTGTTACAAGACCTCATGTGAGAACATCTCTTTTGTCAAGTGTGCTCATTGTGAGCAAAATATCTGCTTATCACACGCTTTCATTGACGACTTACATATTTATTGTATCAATGTGTATTACTTTGTACGTGCCTCTTTCCTTCAAATGAATCGCATTTCAATTCAAACCCATGTCCATCTGACTTTTGTTCTGCCTTTCGTTGTGACTTGTTTCAATACAATTCGCTTTCTCTTTGAACTTTGACCCGCCATAACCATTTTTTTTCTGGAGCTCTGCAGCTAGGATTTCACAGGTGTACTATACTCGTCACTAGCTTCAATTTAAGGTATCACTTGATGAGCAACTCGAGTCCTTACTTCGGGTACTTTACTTGTGAGACTTCAATTTCATAAAAACTCAAATTTGTAGAAATTTGAGGGGTTGTAAGTCAAAAGAGGGAGCGAGCACATGAACAAAATTTCGCATAGGAGTTCCTCTGTTTATATTCTAAAACCCCACAAAGTTTCATTTTGTTATTCAACCCCCTCTATGAAATACAGCTTTTTAAAGTTGCTTAAAAAGCTATAGTTGTGTCAATACAAATTATCATTGAAAAATTAGGCTATTGTTAATAATGTTGTATTCTATCAGTGTAATCATTTAAATCACGTGCCTTAAGCACAGATAGATTGTGTTTTGCGTTCTTTGTTAGTGCACGGATTTATTGTAGCTTTCATCTATCTGCTGCTTAAGGAAGAACTGTGGTTAAAAATCGCTCATCTTCGGTCATCATCTTCTGAATTCTACGAGCAAGCACCGTAAGTCACTTCTCCAATGTCTCTCTCACTCACTAAAAGCACGTCTCTGCCCCTTTTTCGTGCAGTCAGCTCAGGTACGAACGCTAGAATAGTTTCGTTCAATCTGGTGCTGTGAACCATTTTCTCCGCATCTGGCCCCTAATTCGGACATATGACGAGTCACAAGTCGAACAAGCTCTGCCAGCTTAAATACCGACGAAGATTCACTGAACTGCAAAGTTTCCTGAATGAATGTAATTACTTCGCAATGCCATGAATAAGCTTATCGTTACTATCTTCTGAGCACTTGTTTTCCCCTTTCCTTGGGGCACTCGATTGTATAATTTAACCAAGCACTTTCGGTGATATTTTGCTTCCGTTGCTACCATATCACCACTGCTGAAATTTGCTAATAGCTTCGTGTCCCAAACCGTCACACCTGCTTGACAAACATTATTGTTTACTTGTAATGCGCATGCATTTACTAAATCTTCATCAGCAGATACACTGCCACAAAACAAGAACTTGTCTGTCACATCACCAACATAGAATGATGAGCGAGTAGATGGACCGCCTAGCTCATTATCGCCCTGATGATTATTTAACAGCAACAGCTCTGGTCAGTTTGGTTTTATCATATGAAACTTCGCTTCTTCCTTACGAAAGGTCTCCTCCACTTCCAAAAACATCATCAAAAAGACGAATTTGAATGCTTGTTGGGAGTCCAACCACTTTTTGAAATGTGTATAGGCCACTACACAAGGATTTATATCCTGCTGCTATGTCTGTGCGAGTGCTTTTCGCTGGTCAAACCAAAGTTTCACTGGGATTTTGCTGACACAGTATGCACAATTCCCAGTCTATATCGTGACATGCATTTACACTAGTGCGGAAATCTTCCTTAACATTTATGATTTCACATTTCCTCTTCTTGGACATGGTGATGATTGGTAATTGGATGACTTCAGGGCACTACTTAACCTCCTCCAAACTTGTAACACAAACGAAAGCATTATTGTAGAATACTTTGCATTAGTACATAGTGAACAGGCAATCAACTTAAACGAATATGTATTGTGTGTCACATACTTTGTGTAACAAATGAAAGTTGCAATAGACCACCAATTACATTTACAGATATAACTTTGCGCCAATATCATTGTACAGCCCAAAGCCTAGCCCAATTCAAAAAATTATAACACTTTAGATTGAGAACCACACATATTTCCAGCAAATTTGTTCTTTTTACATTTCATAGTTTATGTAATAATAACGGAGTTGGCCAATTTCGACGGACGTTTGTTACACCCTGTATAATACTAACAATGCACTCAATGACTCAAATTGTTGCTTTTACTAGCAAATATGACTTATGGGAATTTAAAATATGATACGAATCGTTTGTAATCAGCGTTTATATGTTTTTACTGTGCCGTACGATGTTTCTGTAATATCCGTGGCGGTCATATTGTATGATGACGTCACAGGGGCAATTAAGAGCTTTGATTTTTTTAGTCTATATCCAAATTTCATCCTTAGGTATAGGTCTACCACATTACCAAGTGACATGTTAGTATCACGATTTGCAAGATTCTTTGGCTACCCTACCCCACTACCAATACAAAAGCATTAAAACACGACATGACAACAGTGATCAATCAAGAAAAACAATGCAGAACAAACAAATGAAGAAATACTTTAAAAGGCAAAGCAACGTCCTTTTGACAAGCAATCCAGTCCAGTGAACAAGCAATCCTGTTAACAACGGTCACCAAAATTCAAATTCACAACCACATATTCTTACTTTCTCCATCAAGATAATAGTAATATTGCTTCGGCCACATATAGATAACCATTTAATTTATTCAACGCAAATAATAAAAAACAAAATTTAAATAATTTTAATTTTACACATTTTAGCATAATAATCGAAACAAAATCATTACCCCAGAGACATCTATTCACAAAAACCCAAAACGCACAGCTCCACTTTCATATCAAGTAGTTCACAAGAAACACAATAGATGGCATGTGAGGTTCATCATAAACATTAAAATTCTCCTCTCATGCTCTATGAAAGTGCAGACATATTGATATTTTTAATATCTAAATGTATCCACGATTGCTGGAAGTTCCATGATTCGAACGCGGAACAATGTACATTTTGCAGCAAGATTTTGTTGAGGAAAACGGCGTGGTTTAGTTAAATTTCTCGGAATCCTTCAACGTAGATAAAATCCTTCACTTCTTCCATGGAGCATCATCAATTAGATCTGCAAATCACGAAGGTTTAGAAGGAAATTTCAAGATGTCAATAGAAATTAAATGATTAGATTTCTTCGTTCGTTATTAGATAAAGTGAATACTAGCGAAACCAATCCAAAGCGTGAAATGATGTAATATATCACCAGCTCAACTATTGCATCATTATAATTAGATTATATGCAATAAGGATTCAAACTCTTCTCCCTTATTGGTATTCGAATATCAGGCACTGCATACACTGTTTTGGAAACCAGCAAACTATAATTTCACATTTACGATTTCTAATCACAATTCTGCTTTTTGAGAGATGTCTAACTTGAAATCTTGCGGAGCATAGTTGAGCAGTATCACGATACTAGTATCTTTTCTTGATTTTGAGTATCTCGATAGATATCAGATACTTTTGAAAATAGGTATCGATATCGTGTATCTCAATGGTTTTGAGCAGGATCTTTAAGATACTTTTGCGATATTTATACCGATACTTTTTTAATGTTGATTTTTTCGCTACTTTCTAGTTCCTAGTTTGATCTCGGTAATCTTGGTTTTTCATGTAACTAGCATGAAGACTTGAAAAGAAGGAAAAGGAATTCGGTGAGAACTTCGGAAAATTTCGGGGCCTATTCGCAAGCTCCCTTTTAGCGCTTATTCCTCATCTTCATTTTTTGTCTGTAGATCAGCGGCATAAGAACTTTTAAAACTGGAGCAGCTAGAAAAGAAACAAGAGCGGGATGCAACAGCGTGTTCTTTGGTTAATGTAAAGCCCGGAGCCCGGTTTTTCCTTTCACAAATCAATCATATGTTGTAGGGTCTCTTCTTTGGTTAGTTTTCCTCTCCTTTTTTCTTTTCTTTCTTTTACTTTTCTTCATGTGTGTTTCTTTCAGGTCTCACTTAGCTCTCCTTCACTCTGTAGGTATCGGTTTTCCGGCTGTACCGGTTTTGAAAAGTATAGTTCGATCTTATATTTCAAGTACATGTAGTACTCTCTCAGTCGTTTGAGCCCCGTAGTCGTGTAGGTCAGCAATGAGATTGTTCAAATGTGTTTTTTTTTTTTTTGTAATTGTTTCTAACTATTATTTCGAAAGAAAGAAGTGCTGAATAATTTTTATGTGTGGTTCTACTATTTAGCCAAAAACTTTCAATGCAATATTTGTTGACAGTGACTTCATGCAAGTTCATGTACAAGGGTGCATAAAGTGTGTTGCATACAAAGACTATTTTTTGCAGACCTATCGCTGGAGTTTAATAAACACGGGTTCGACATATCATGATATTACTTCTCTTTAATAAGTTAAACTGATTGTCTAGGGAAACAATTCATTAGCAGTTGAACCTTTAAACAGCAGGAGTCTGCTCATAATCATGTATCTGTCTAATGTATACAATTTTTGACAAGTGTTAGTTAATGTCTAATAATGACGTCCGGTAAGGTAGATGTAGCTATTTCATGCTCAAGACAAACGAAAGTACTATTAGATATTAAATGCGGAAAATGAACGCGGGTTGTTAGAAATGGTGTAATTTGTGATTACTGTGATAAATGGTATCACTTTTCTAAATGTTCTGAAATTAACAAAGACGAAGTCCACCAAATAACATGGATATGTAAGCTATGTGTAGGTAAGCAGAATACGGTAAACTATGAAACAACGCAAGGTAAGATAAATAGTGAGGAACAAAAAGAGATAGAAAATGTTATTCAGAAACTGACGGAAGAAATTGATTCGTTGAGGGCGGTAAATGCCCTTTTTCAACAGCAACTAGAAATATTAGAGAGTGCTAATACAAATAGTAGTAATTTTATTACAGACAATGTTTGGTCTCCTCTGCCTGGTAAAGCAAGTGATACCTCAAGAGATATGTGTAGCGCAATGGCTAAGAGTAGAAAAACATCTTAAATCAGTAAAGACGAAGTAACAATGAACAAATCAGAAAATAACAGTGTTCAGGTCCCTGAGGAGGACATGTTAAATGAATCAAATAGCAGAACAGAAAGTGAGGTTCCCGGTAAGCAAAGGAATTGGCAAACGAAATGATGTTTCGGTTAACACTGGTGTAATTAAATTCTACGCATAAAGTCAAGAAAAAGAGTAACACAAAAAATTATTAACCAAAGCAACAGCAAAATAACTAGCACTATAAAACCAGGAGCGACTTTTACGGACATAAGTAAGGAAGTCCCACATGAGTGTAAAGGTATGGGCTTGAACGATCTTGTGGTCTTCTTAGCAGGGACAAATGACATAGCGAGAAATCAAGCGAAAGGGTTCTTGCAGGATTTAAGAAAACAACTGCAAATGTTGTTGTGTACAAATGTACTTATATTTACAATTCCACATCGGTTTGATTTACCACCTTGGTCGTCTGTCAATAAAGCAGTGGAACGCCTGAACAAAGATATCTATAGGTTAGCTAAGCATCTTTAAAATGTTTATCTGGTGGACTTAAATCATATCGGTAGAAAGTTCTACACAAATAATGGATTCCTTCTTAATAATATAGGTAAGAGATATGTAAGTACAGAAATATTAAAGGTAGCACAGAAAATAGATGCTGATATGAACCGAAGGGTAATAGAAATGCAGGGGCGTGAACAGGGAAACGGGATGGAGAATCTGGCTTCATAGATGAGTGTATGCCAATATGGAGTCTGATAAATAAATCAAACCTAGCACACCCATTGCAGTATAACTTACAAGATCTGGCAAACGAAATTCGAAATAACCCAACCAATAATATAAATCTTGATACTATGTCTGTTAAGCCCATCCTACTTTTACATCTCAATTTACAATCCATTAGAAATAAGCTCTCTGAATTAGATATATTTTTAGACTAATTTCCTTGTGATATCTTGTGCGTTAATGAACACTGGCTAGTGAAAGACGAAATTAATTTCTATATACCTGCAAATTACAAGCTAACTACAATATATTGTAGAAAAACACTTAACCATGGGGGAGTTGCTATTTACGTCAAATCTGATAGAACTAACTACAAAATCTTAGATGTTAATAATTATAGTATGGATAAAAGTATTTGAGGTAACTGGTATCCTCTTTAGTAATATAAAGTTAATAGTTTTATCCATACATCGAACTCCTGACTCTGATTCTAGTGTGTTCATAACGCAATGGGAAAAACTTACAAAATATATTGAAAGATATAAGCATTATAAGGTTGTATATATGGGGTATATAAATATTAATATAGTAAATGATACTCCCACAAAAAAATGTATTTTGTGACACGCTTAGATCTGTAGACTATTATTATATCAATGATCAACTAACAAGGAAGAAATCATGCTTAGATAATGTTATTACCAATATGCAGAAACCTGAGTTAGCTTTTGGTACTATAGAACCGTACTTATCAGATCACAGAGGGTCTCTGGCTTACTATTACTGTTCCACGAAACGATAAAATTACGACTAAACAAATAAGTTATAGACTGTTATATGAAACTAATATTATGTTACTAAGGGCCAAGCTAAATGAACTTGATGTACATGAAGTTTTAAGTTGCAATAATGTATCTGAAGCTTGGAAGTTATTTGTGTGGAATGTATCTAATAGGTTGAATGAGTGTTGTCCAAGGAAGGTTAAAACTGTTAATAAGGTATGTGGAAACAGAATAAGCTGCATTAAAATTGGTATACAACGAAACTGGCCGAACTGAGGGACATTAGGCTATATTATATAGCGAAAGAAGGTAACATAACAGATAAGGAAAAATACAAAAAAATAAGACAGCTTTACAGAAAGGAAATTAGATTAGCCAAAATAGAAGCTAATGAAGAATTCATATCCAATTCTCATAATAAGTGCAAAGCTGCTTGGTCTGTGATTAAAAACGAAAGAGTGAATAGGCTATCTAATGACTGTATAACTATAACTCCGGACGAATTGAACGAACATTTTATAAATAGTGCACAGCGTGCTAGATCTACCTACTGTAATAACACTGACAACAGAAACCAGTATAAGAACTATTTACTTAGACAGACATACCACAGAGCGGTATTTTAGTTTTTAAATGGGTTGATATTACACCTGAACAAATACTGAAAATAATTTTTAATATGCGAAACTCTCATAGTGAAGATTATTACGGATTATCTAATTTTATACTGAAGCAAATAATACATAAAATTCTCTATCCTGTTACATATCTTGTTAATTGGACACTCCTTGAAGGTACTTTTCCTGATTGTCTTAAAATTACCATAACTATACCTATTCATAAAAAAGGAGATAGAAGCGATCCGAATAATTATTTTGTAAAGTTATTGAACAATGTATGAAAATGCAGTTGTCAAGGTACTTTGAACATAATAATGTTTTAAATATGTCGCAATATGGATTTAGAACTGGTCTTTCCACTATAAAAGCAGTTGAATCAGTTGTTTCAGAAATAATGAGAGGGTATGAATCTCGTTCTTACACCTGTGTCACTCTAGTTGATTTAAGTAAAGCATTTGATACTGTCTCACATGATATTCTAGTTTCAAAATTAGAGTTTTATGGTATCCAGAGTAATGAACTCAATTTAATTAAATCGTGTCTCACTAACAGACATCAAATTGTTAAAATTAAGAGTGTAAAGCCAGAAGAACTAATCATACAAACTGGAGTACCGCAGGGCTCGGTTTTTTATCCTTTTCTCTTTGTTGTATATATGAATGATTTGCCTAGTTGCTTACCACATAAATCTGTTTTGTATGTTGATGATACCACCTTTATTACAAATGCAGAAAACACAAAGTCACTACAAGGAAAAAATGAAGAAATAATAATAGCGTCCTCAAGCTGTTTTTTGCATAATGAACTAACCTTGAATGCTGCAAAAACTGTTGCACTCTATTTCAGTTTAAACCATGAAAATGCTAATGATAGTAATATTGAATCTGTAAAACTTTTGGGTATACATATGGATGCGAAACTAAATTGGAATAGACATACTGACGGAATGTGTAAAAAACTTGCTAGAGTTTTATATCTGCTCCGAAAGTTAAAGACATCTGTAGGAGAAGACCTATTGATCTCTGCGTATTATGCTTTTTTCATCCCCATCTACTATCAGGTGTATGCATAAGTTTTTGCCGGTTTTTGTGGTAAAGAAAACACGTGATTTTCAATGGAAATTAATTTTGTTTTATTCAAAATATTGGCCATCAGCTTCTACACATTTCGCCCATATTTCAGGTAATTGATGCATACCATGCCAGAAAAACTGCTTGTCTTTTGCGGCAAACCATTCGTCGAGCCATTTTCCAACGTCTTCGAAATTGCTGAAGTCCTGCTTTGCGAGCGCGTGCCCCATTGATGCGAAAAGGTGATAGTCAGATGGCGTCAGGTCTGGGGAGTACGGCGGGTGCGGAAGGATGCCCCATCCAAGCGATTTCAAGGTGTCTTTCACTGCTTTTGCTGTGTGAGGCGGTGCATTGTCGTGTAACACAATCACTTTGCCATGTCTTCGGGCCCATTCCGGTCGTCTTTCGATCAATGCGTGATTTAAATTAATCATTTGTTGGCGATAGCGTTGTGCATTAACGGTTTCGCCGGGCTTCAAGAGTTCATAATACACAATATCGCTCTGGTCCCACCAAACACAAAGTATGGTCTTCTTGCCGAAGCGATTTGAACTTGGTGTTGAAGGACCGGCTTCGCCAGGTGAAAGCCACGAATTTTTCCGCTTCGGGTTTTCAAAATAAATCCATTTTTCATCACCCGTCACAATTCGATACAAAAAGGATTTTCTTTCGTGGCGTTGAAGCAGCATTTCACAAGTGACTTTGCAATTTTCCATTTGACGTTCATTCAAATCGTTTGGGACCCATTTACCCAGTTCATTGATCTTCCCCATTGCTCGTAAACGTCTGCTGATTATTTCTTGTGACACATTTAATGCTTTTGCCAATTGTTGTTGAGTTTGAGTTGGGTCATCATCCAATAACACCTGCAATTGCTCGTTTTCGCACTTTTGTGCTTACCAGAGCGCAGACTGTCTTTCACATTGAAATCACCACTTTTAAATTGTCGGTACTGTCTCACATGTTCTAATCGATGGAGCGTGTTCACCATATGTTTCTACCAGCACACGATGACTTTCAACAGCCTTTTTCTTTTGATTAAATAAGAAAAGCAATGTGTGCCGCAAATGTTCTTTTTCAGGCACAAACTTCGAAATGATCACTGAACGATAAAACAAAGACTCTAGTGTTTGGCGGACTCAACTTGTGTGTGTTCGTAGTTTAATGTCAGACGAACAAAATGACGTATATGTCAAATGAATACGCTGCGCACTTTTCGCTGGCGCCATCTCTTAGGCAAACCGGAAACTACTTATGCATACACCTCGTATATGGTAACTTATTTGGGGGAAATTCTAAAGGGGCTTTAAATGTATTTAAATGGCAAAAGAAAGCGGTTAGATGTATAAAGGGTGCTTCTGATAGGGTATCTTGTAAACAATTATATAGTGAATATAAAATAATGACCATACCATCAATATTTGTATATCAAAGCTTAATGTATGGCAAAGAAAACTATGCTCAAATTACAAGACGTACTGATATCCATGACTATAATACAAGACAAAAAGGTAATATAGATACGCCGTAGACTATGTAAGACTAAATAAGACGCAACATAGTTATAAGCACTCTGGAATGAAATATTTTAATTTGTTACCGTCATTTATTCGAGATATGAATCAGAAACGGTTTGACAGATATATTAAAAATATGCTTAAAAATAGTTGTCTATATAGCGTAGGTGAATTTGAAACTTATATAAGGGACCATTACTAAACCACGTGCATATTGTATAATCTTAACTTTTATTGTGTAATTCTATATTTTATTGTATTATTTTTATAACGAAGTCTATTACAACCGTAAATAGTTGTCTAACGACTAATAACTTATTATATTATTATTATTATTTTTACTATTGATTTTGGTGAATTAATTCTAAATAGAAATTATTCGTTTCCGTGTCTCCGGTTCTATTGTTTCTCAGTATAACTTTTCCTTGAGAAGGGTCTCCAATACTGGATATTATTTCGAGGGCTTTGGGGTTCGTTCTATCTCCTTAGTAATAATAATAATATTAATAATAATAACTCTATGGCTTACGAAACTCACAAGCTCATCGCCGCAGTAACACACGTTCGCCATTGTATTCTATCCTGCGCAAGATCAAGCCAGTTTTCATAACAAACACCTACTTCTCGAAGATCCCTTCTAATAATGTCCTCCTAACAAAGTATCGGTCTTCCGAGCGGTCTCTTTCCCTCCGGCTTACCAACCACGATGGAATATAATCTTCGTTTTTTCCCCATCCGAGCTACATGACCTGTCCACCTTAGTCGTCGTGATTTCATTATTCTTACAACATCTGGTGAATCGTAAAGTCCATGGAGTTCATCCTTATCCAGCCTTATACAGCCTCCGCCAGACTCCATTCTACAGTTATCTCGTTCCGTTTCGGATTCTTCTTCTTATTATTATTATTATTATTATTATTATTATTAACCTATTAATAATTATTATAATGTTGTTAATAGTGTTTTTTTTTCTCCCTGTCTGATAATTTGTTTTTGGTCAGACTGTTCCATATTATTGTTTTTTACGTCATCTGTCGTGGGGACACCTAGGTAGTACTGTCGTCCGTTTTATTATTATTATTCAGTAGCGTCACCACTGGTGATATTATTATTGGTGCTATTCTTTCAGAGTGGTTTATATTTCCTCTTTTTAACTGTTTGATGGTTGACCTTTCCCTGGGGGGTCTCTTTCCTTCTAGTTTGATATTGTTTAGCCCACCTTCGGGGTCGAGTAGTTCTAATTTTTGTGATTTGTATCGAGATATACTGCCATGTGTTCCTGGCTGTTTTTGCGGTACTGACCGGACATTCGATTTGGCTTAGAGTTTCGTTTCTTTGTTTTGTTCGTAAGTTCAGTCTCGAGTTGGCTCTGTTATATATAGGAGTAATTCCATTCAGTGTTTTCCAATCATAATGGGTCATTTTTTTTTTCATTCTGGGGTGGGGGCTAATCTTTTCGGTCTCGGTTTTTTTTGGTTCTTACCTGTGAGAAGCTTACCTTTGTCAACATTCGTCTCAGATTGTGGGGTCTCCTGTATGCTATCATTGGTGTTTTCCTGTTGTATTTTTGTCCACCACTCTTCTTTACTATACTCTCTTTTGATATTTTTCAAAACCTTGGGATTAGTTTTTTTTTAAATTTTGTTTTCATAGTTAGGATGGTAAGTGACAGGAAAGATTATCCTGTTTCCTCTCGCTGAAATCGAACCCACGACCTCCTGAATGCTACACCAACGCTCTACCACTGAGCTACTGCGGCTCGGTAAGTAATATACTATTGAAAAGACTTGGTAGATTATTAGGAATAGTGATGGTGATGATGATGGGTGTTCTTCCCCAAGACCTGAAGGTCTCAGAGCTAGGTGAACCGATGATGATTTGACATTGCATTCTATCGCATGACGATGACGTCCTAAGAATGGGACCTACAGTTTAACTTTTGTTCCGAACCACTTGTGTCCCCGCCGGAAGTCGCACCAGGGACACCTTGAATACACTATTAAGAACAATAGAAACAAATTTAACATAACAAGAAAACTAGATAATAAACACTTCTTATCGGTCACCCTGGTCGGCAAAATAGGAAGACTCGTTAATTCTATATACCTAAAATCGGACACAATAATATACTTAATAGATATAGTTTACGATAAAGTTAAAACAGAACATTTGAAAAGCTAGAAAAACAACGTCGTTTTTTAATAGTTTTAAGACAAAAACTTGTACCCTAAATTTAGAGACAATCTTCATTCTCAGATAACATTTCCGGTATCTTCTAAGCTAACCAGGGGAGCCAGATTTTTCTTTTTTCGGTGGTCTATATAATGTCACTTTGGATAGCTGGTAGAACTTAAATATCAAGTTAAAGCTGTCCATTTTATACACATTTTCTTTTAAATACATATGTCTTGTTTCAATGATATTTATTTGAAAATTGTCGGCTACTAGTGTATGTCCGACAACCGGTGCCCTTACCCTATTTTCAATTTTATAATTTTCTTAATAAATTTATGCAAGTAAACCGTTGGTTGTATATCATTACAGTATCAGCAATTTGTGTTGGTAATATTCATGTCACTTGCGATGTATTCCTAATGTTGTATAATATGATATTTTTAAATGTATGTCTAATGTTATTTTTTTTAATAAGTTATGTGGCTTTAAGTATCAATATCCTATTGCTTTATTTAACAAAAAAAAATATTTCAGAACAAAGATTATATTTATCAATAACGTTTTACATAAGTGATTTTTACTTATATTGATCAATTTAATTAGGAACTGTTTATATCTTAAGTGTTGAACTTAACTAAGGTGAACTCTAATGAGAATTTTCAATTGTTTTTCTTCATAAAAAGACAGTACCTGGTAAATACAGTATCAGGCAGCAGACGGCTCGCTCTTTTGCCAAACAAGTGAAGAAACAAACGAATGTTCACCTTCCTCAGTATCACACACGTTGATAAAACCGTTGAAAAGGAGGACATTAAACGATTTTATCAACATTTAATCGACGTGTGTGCTACTAGGGTTGCGCCGCTTTGAGAGTTAAAACCGTTGTGGCGACAGGTCTGCCTCTAGTAGAGATTTTATAACTCTATGGTTGATTATGACCCTTAAAACAGCCGATGTTTTGTTTTTAATTACACTTTTTTTTCTTTAGTTTATTTGTGTTTGAATTGCACAGGGAATTAGCCATATGTGTTATCAGATTGGTATTCAGCATATGTATATCAGGGCAGAACACATGTACGAATTGTTCCAGTAGCTGTGCCTCTTTTTTATAATAATTTCTTTCCATCATAACTAATGGAGTTTTTACATTAGAACCACCAGCTTCGTGTGTAGTGTAGGAGGTAGTAGGTGGAATATTTCACACTTGAAGTGATTTTGCCCTTTCCACTATTTATGCTAAGAAACAACTTTTTCCGTGGTGTGTTCAAGCATCTTTGGTTCGTCATATTTTTCTAGGTAGGAGAGTAAAAAATCTCCATATGTGTTGAGTATCCCATTCCATTAATGATGACTGCTCAACTATTAAAGCTGTCAAGCTTTAGTTAAGTTTGCATCAAGTTGACTTGTTGATTGTTGCTGACTCTTGTTATTGGAGTTTGTTTTTAGCTGTTGATTCTAAGTTTGACTTCCTCATCTTATTTCTTAGTTTCTTTGCTTCTTTCTTATATTTATTAAGTAATGTTATAGTACTTTTTGGTGGTGATCTTTACAATTTATTTATTTTTTATTTAGTTAGTACAGCTAATGTACTGGAGATAAGTTTAGAACATTAAAAAAATACAAAAATGGACTTTCTCCTTCATTAATAATAATGGTTTATGTATACAATAATTAGATACAGATAGAGTGATGATATGACAAGTATCTACATTTTTATAATTAATTGTTTTGTAATATTGAATGTATGAATTCTCATGTTTTTGTTATTTTTTTTTAAGAAAGAAGGGGGATTCAGACGAGGAATTATCTATGTAGTAATATTATGGGATTCGTTGGATTTTTTTTATATTAGTTGGATATTCAGTGTTGAGTATCGTCTTTTGTTTCAGTTATGTCTGCAGATAGTTGGTTTCTGTCACAAGACTCTCACATGATAGTGCCACAATGTGTTAGGTTTCTTGCAATGTTTAATTCTAGCGTGATTTTTTTTCCTTTCTAACCAGTCACAGGTTGAGGGGCCTCATGTCCTTCTACTTTGTTGTGGTGAGCAGGGACCCCCTGCATTTCTTGTCCTTCGAGTCAGTTGTTCAATGAGTTTGTGTCAATAGCTTTTATTACTATAATATGTATTATATAGTTTTTATTTTTGTGTTAATTTTAATTTTACGTCCGTCAAGTGGGGAGACTCTTCAGTAAAGCAAGAGAAGTGTTCCATTACAAAAGAGGACGAATGGGTAATAACACTTTGGAGGAGCAGTTACTCCTAAATTTAAGAAAAATGTTTGAGTATACCTGATTATATAATTTTACCTATACTTATTCATTACAATATTACGAATATTTAGAAAGCTTTTTTAAAATTTTACTTCAACCCATCTTGTAAAGTTGAAAATTGGTTTAAACGAAGAAGGTAATTTGAAAATACAGAATCCTGAAATGTAGCACACGTGCTTACAGATTCTACTTGCTGCTTCATTTATAGTTTTCTTTAGCATGTCCATTTACGTGCGTCCTGTGGGTAGTTTCACTTAATGAATCTCACATAAATTATACAGTAATTGTCATTTTAAAAAAGTCATAGAAAGTGTAAATATTAAGGACGTATCAGTTAAGTATCTAGATACTTTTGAGTTGTATCGGTATCTTGATCGAGATACTTTTTTCTGAGTATCGTAGTATCGGAATAGATACTTTTTGGAGAATATCGAGTATTTGTATCAGAAACTTTTCAGCAGGATCGGATGCAACGATGTTGCGGAGAAAACTTGGAGAAAGCAAATGGTGAACTCGAATCATTTTTATAAAGCATTAAACAAACCGAAGTAAGTACGTTACCTACAAGGTATGATGAACAACTGAAACAACAATACTCACAACACATGCATTATTAATAAGAGCAGACTTACCTTTGAAGTTTCGAAGTGGAAACCAAAAGTCAACAGGCACGATTCTTATAAGTTGATCTGTGAATTTTCTGTTGGCGTCTCGCGTAAACAGTCGCTATATTGGTGAGTAGTAGATTCAAAGACATCGAGATGAAATTTCGATAATGGCTATTTTATTATTTTGTTTTCTGAATACAATACCGTAAGGACAACTTTCTTTTAAAATGTACAGAAACCATTTTTCGTCGTATTCTCACAGCACTTCACAAAACGATATTATACTTCCGAGTTACATACGTATATACTGAGTGAATGGGTAGGAGTTACCTTCTAGATTTGTGTACTGCAGCGTAGATTTGTCTATGAATCCATTCTTGTGTTAATTTGAAAAATAGACTGTACTTGTTTATACGTCCTAATTTCTTTATTTAGATATTGTTCTAATTGAAATTATAACCACCTGTTTTCTTACACAGAACCTTAACGATGTAATACATCACTATCAAAACCTAACTTTTACATCGTTCCAAAAGCCTTAACTAGTTTCAAGTGTTACCGTGCAATAGGAAAGGCATAAAAAGGTAGGGTACTGGCGTTGCCACACACTGAGAGATAGCTGAATCATTAATGTGGGTTTAATTCACTCAAACCACTTCTAGTGTAAGATTCAGAGGGACAATTTCATGTTATTTCATTAAAAATTTCCTTAGTGAATAACATAAAAATCTTTTTTACTTTCAGTGTGGATCACCAGAAGGCTTTCTACGTACCGTAAGAAAACAGCGGACATTTCAGCAGAAAGGATTAGATTAATGAATGAAATTATTTATGGTATTCGTCTGATTAAAATGTATACCTGGGAGAAGCCATTTTGTGAACTAATTAATACAATAAGAAGGTGATGTTCTAGGTTGACTATTTTAAGCTTATAAGGAACTTGTTACTTTTCTTAGTTATTTCTTGTACTTTTATTTTTTAAAGAATATATGAACAGTTTACCTGTCTATCTTCATTGTAGAATTCGGTTGCCAATACATTCTAGATAATTCTGAACTTACACGCCATCTCCTTTTGATTAGTCCATTACGCATTGAAGCATAGCTCAGTGAAAGAGCGTTGGCGTAGCATTCGGGAGGTCCTGGGTTCCATCTCAGCGGCCGAGCATCCTGACTGACGTTTTTCCAGAGTTCTTCTTCAGTCACACCAGGCAAATGACGGGATGTACCTTCAACATAGGCCCTAGCCGACACCTCTCCGAATCCTTTTCCCTCCCCTATCCCGGCCTGAGTCTCAGATGCCTAAAGACCATAAATAAAAAAAATTAAACCATAGATCGAAATTTAGTATTTGCTCAGGCAGATATCCCCTCAGTAAAAAAAACCCTTTATTTTTATATGGGCCAGTTTAGTAACTTTGGACTTCGGCCCGTCACGATTTGCCTTTAGCTGTTAAGTGTTAAAATCCACACCCATGCCCCTGCCGGGACTCGAACCCGGGACCGTTGAGTCGGTAGCCTACCGCCGCAGACCGCTCGACCACCCGGCCGGCATATCCCCTCAGTTATGATAAAATAAATAACGGTTTGTTGAACTTGAAGTTTTTAATTATGGATTATACAGCATAAAATATAAGTTACAGGAGAAACTTCGTGTGAGAAAATACTGTGTATGTCTAGAAATTACTTTTAAGTTACAATTTGTGTATTGAAACGGATATGTTTTTGACTGTCAGGGTCCCCGGAAAGTCCCGCCCTGAGGAGTGACTGCTCTCCAACTTCTACTAGCGATCTCCGCATGCATGCATGCAACTAAAGCATCTGTCGCGGGTGTGGATCCTACGGTTTCTGTCTTTCGGAGATATTTACTGCGGATCGGATTATGTGTAGGAGAAAGAAGGTGAAGCAAGAAGATAGCAAAACGCGAGAAGAGGGCAAAACCTAGAATATTCATTACTGTACATTCTGTAAAAATCCCTGTATCGGACTACTGATAGTTTACCTGGTAAACTACACATGCAAGAAGGGTGGAGAAACCCAGGTAAAAGTCTCTGTTGACTTTAATCTGATTTCGCATCCTGTTGAGCAGTGTTTGTATCATCCAAACACACATACATTCATACAACAGACGCACATGTGCATTTACAGGATCCTCAGTCTGTGGGTATACCTGAAAAGAAACTAGGAGGCATGTAAGGTTAATAAAATGTAGCCAATTGTATTATATTTCCCAACATTCGTCATGTCCAGCCACGTCTTTTTTAAAATAAACCAATAATACTATATCTTCAATCATACTAATAATATTTGACATTCATTTATACTAATTCATTCATTCTAAGCTTCCATTGTTACCTATTTTTAAAAATAAGAATGACAATAATGTATACGTATAAAATATAATTGTTTAAACCGATTCATAGAAACGTAGTTTAGGTAAAATGCAAATCCATTTATAACTTTCCTGTGGCGATAATTGTTGTCATACCGTTACAAAGTGTTTTATTAAATCTGTCAATAATACTTGCCTTAACATCACTGTAAGTAGAGTAATGTTTAATATTATTTTGTTTCATAAGTCTCTCAACCTCCGAATGTTAAAATTCTCGGAATGTGATGACGGTATTCGAAGGCGCTGGCTTTTGTAACTCAGCAACATTTTTTTTTAAATCGATTGACATTATTGTCCAATCACTAAAAGCTCTTACTATATTTTAAATCCACACCGAATATCAATATTTCTTATAATAATAATTTCTATGTATTTATACCGCTATAGTTTACAACTCCTTTTGAGTGTATAATTGGAAAATACGCTTTTTCAGAAAAAAAAAACATTAGTAACACATTTTATGGAAACAGAAGATTGTTGTGCGATTTTGCTATAAAGTCAAGTGTACAAGCCTTGTCAGCCTGTTTTGATTAAATTAAGTATGGATACAATGCCTAATTAAATTAAATTAGTATACAAGGCCTCAATATAGTTATATCCACATAGTAACAAGTTTTCCTCCTAGGTAAAATTCAAAATATTTTAGATTACCATCAAGTACATAGGTTTTCACATCTCTAAATTCACGTTCCTTATTTAGAGCAGATTGAACTTTCATAATCTGCACGTTTGTTAGACTATTTATGGCATTGCGTTAACAATATTTTGAAGTTGTAACTCAAGCTGTATATTTGCTACTTCAGATATAGTACCCACCAATGTTTCAAATGCCTCCAACTTTTTATTAATTTCTAATACATCTGTTTGTACAGGTAAGTTAGCAATTTCATCTCGAAATTTATTGGTTTCGTTACGCAACAAAGCAAAACCACTCTGTAATTTAGGTATCACATTTATAATTTCTACTAGATACTGTTGGGATAAATTATTCTGTAGTGTGTTTTTCAGTGTCCTTACAACTGTTTGAAAGTTAGGAGCTCTGTTAGCCTTATTTTTTTAGCTATCTATCATCAAGCATTGCACATCAGTGTTTGAGATAAATTTATTTTTTAATTAAATAAATACATGTTTTATTTTGGTGATAGTGTTTTGAAATTGTATCTATTCATTTTGATAACGAGATTTGTATACATTGATATGACATATCTTATCTCGTTATCGAGTTTTTGTAATAGTTTCAAAAGTGTGCTTTAGGCGGTAAACATTTTGGTGTCTATATCTGAAGACAAGGAGTTCCGATGAGCATTTATTTTGGATAATAGTAACTCTATTATCAAGAATTGCAAGTTGATTGTTGTACATTTCTGTTTTAGGGACATCAGCAGGTCGTATAATATTAATCGTTCTATAGCGAGGATAGCCTAAAATACATTCAGGATGTTTCTGGGGTGGTTATTATATTACTAAATCGATTATTTTATATTGTTTATCCATGCGTGAGTAGGATGGTGTGCAGTGAGTGGGATGCATGGGCAGGTTATATAGGCGTAATGTACATATGTGGGTGTTCCTTTTGTTTGCTGAGAATTTTTGAAACTTTTTATTTTTTAATTTTCCAATCTATCAGAAATGATTAGAGAAACGGTAAAATGTTTGAAATTTTCTCCGCTTTTAGCGTATTTAGAATCATTGAAAACATAAGAATCCAAAATGTCAAACGATTGAAAGAAAACTGATTGTTTCTTCTTAAAGTTTGGAAACTTAGGACTCCATATCTATAAAACAGTCAGATATAGAGACAAAATAACAGCATGTTTGGACAGACTCGAAAATTATCGAACAAATATTTTTAAGAGTACAAAGTTTTATCGTTTAGCTCTGTTGGTTTAGAAATTAGCATCTTCAGGGTCAAGCTCATTCATCCAATATCAGAAAAACTATCATATTATATATACGAATAAATGCTAAATATCACGGGAGCGCAATTTTTTACACCACAACTCACTATTCACTACTGGCAAAAGGCCAAATTTTGTAAGTGTCATAGTGTCTAAACGAAAAAGATGTCATATCATCTGAAGAAAGGGACAAATTTTCTAAAGTGCAAACAGTTGTATGGTCTATAGAAACGGCCATAGCGTCTCAAGTGCAAATGGCCAAATCGTTTAACGGCCATGAAGTATAAAAGAAGAAATAATTTACCACAAATAGAGGAAATAACCCTCGACGGACTAAAATTCAGAATACTAAGGCTGTAGAAAAACATCCTTAGTTCAATTTACCATTTATTTATCTGATTTGTCCTGTTCTTTTGACAATTTAGCTGTTATACGGTTTAGACGCTATGGTTTAGATCCGGATGGAATTTGTAGGCTGAGTCGATTGTCTCAGCTAAGTATTAAGTAAAGGTAGAGCTTGTAAATATAAGTCTATACCCTTTCTGCTGGTATGAGAAATAGGTGTGAGTAATGTTATAGTTGTTAGCCTTAGAACCAAAAGGACCTCTAAGGTAGGAAGTATAGCTCAAATTAACTTACAACGTCGTTATCCTTGGCCCAGTATTCCTTAGCCCTCAATACAATTCAGTTAACTGGCTTAGTGATAATGTAGGTAAGACATCATTGTTCTAAGTGACTGAATCATGTTCTAGTCTTGCTCTCTAACGATATCATTTCCATCAACGTTGATCAATAACATTTGACCGAAGTTTTATTTGGAAGAAAGACATTCTATTTGTGCTCTACCTCAATTATTTTTTGTCGACCACAAACAATAATTTTCCTCTATGTAATTGTATTTCTCTTTAATACTTAGACTTTCTCGTAATTCAGTAAAGATTACTGTAAAACGTTTAGAACATTTTGCTATAGATGAGATGTAAATAAGTGTAAAAGAAGTTCTGGAATTCTCTCAACAGTTCTAAGTTAATGAAAGGCGTTCTTCTGGTTTCTTTCGCTACATGTGGGGGCTAAGAATAACTGTCTATGGTATTGCTTCATTTTACTCTTGAATTGTACGATAAATCGAGTATCATAGTATTGTGTATTGGAATAGGGAAGTATTGAGCTTAGAATTACTCATAAAGTCTTTCTCTGTACCTTACGCTTGGCGTGAAAATATTTTATAAACCAAGGATTGCGGAACCTTCTATCAATACACTACACATTCTGAAAACAATAATGTTAGAAATTCCATAGGATTTTGGAATAAAACTTTGTTATATTTTCTTCATTAAAAACACAATTTTTATGTGTTTCGTTTTATCGTTTCAGTAAAGAAATTGATAGTTTGAAGAAGACATTAAGGTTGTTTGCTGTAGGGTCATTTCTGGCCACATGGTTCACTGGAATAGCCACATTTGCTGTTGTGCTGGTAATACAACTAACGGGAGAGAAGTTGACTGCTAGTAAGGTAATAAGGAATTTATTTATATCATCTAATTGCATCTACGCGTGGAATTAAATGAACGAAGCGAACCCTAACTCTGTATGTACCGGTAACTGTAATTGATACTAGTTGTTTCCGAGGGACTTTTGTGTAGTGTGTATTAAATCTTGACTATGAATGCAAGGGAATAAGTTTTCATCATTTTTTGGAACCGGTTACAAAACTATTTGTAAATCAATACAAGACTGAAATGCCAGTTGTGCAAAGTGTCATATCCCATTTTGTTTCTTTACAACTTTGTTTGTTTATCTATATGAATTTTTTCCTTTCAGATTTTCCTGTCACTATCTTGTATTGAGATGCTACGAGTGACAACTGGCTATTCATTGTTTAAAGGTTTAACCAGTCTACTTCTTATTCGAGTTTCTGTAAAAAGAATAGAGGTAAGACAAATATCTAGCGATTTAGTCATATCTTTCACAAATGCTATCTATTTCCAATTGATTTAAACTTGCTTGTGGTATTTATATGGTAGAATACTAAAAATTCCAAATTAACTTTCTAAAGCGTAGTTCTAAAGTGGATTTCTTCAATAGAAAAGAACAGATTTAAAGACAAGAAACTTGATCAAAAGAGAAAGGAAATGAAGAATTAGCTTCAATTAGCTTTGCCAATATCAGTATACATTTGAAACGCCCCCAACCCAAGATCCCAAAAGAGGATCACACAGACAAATAGAGTCGCCAGGAGCCTAGAGTACCCACGCAACGCATCTAACCTAACCTCTAGCTCCAAACATTTTCTACATCCCAGACAAGCGGCGCAGAAATGCCTTCCAGATTTAAGAATATCTGGGAAAGAGGATTCCAGATCCTTGTGATCGCTGTGAAAAAACAATAATTTAGATCGAGGGAGGAAATACCGGTAAGGCGACACCTCCAATCTTTTAATTAGATCGTCAGTTCATACTCTGAAGTACCAGCTGGTTCAGATTAGCCACAGATTAAGAAAGAAAAACGCAAATCTTTACTTGGGAAATAATCTCATACGATAATACGCATATCGACTCATATGTGACTCATACTGTGTCTTTACTCACTTCGAAGTCTACAGGGTGGTAAAAGACCATGTCTTACCTTTACCTTAGTAGGGCCCACACCTGTAGTCTGGAATCGCAATTCCTGAAATAAAGACCAACAAACACCAACGGATGACGGTCGCAACTCAATCCAAACGTAGTGTCATAACGCACAAATGCAAATAATATCTATTCACACAAATCACATGCTGGAGTCACTTCATATGTCAACGCGGAAATAACCAGTAATTCAATATATAGTTCCTTTCCCAAGTTATCACATCTCAGCTGGCGAAAGAATCCTACCACTAGCCTACGAATTTATGAATCGACCTAATCTAATTAAAACGCATCACTCAAAACGATAGGTTTACCGAAACAGAAATAATTTAGTATCAATTGCTGTCAACTTCACGTAACGATTAGTAGTTAAATTCCAATGAATATAATGTCAAACACTAAATAACTCACTGCACATCATAAATATTACTATACACTGTATGAGGATTATCAACTAATGCCGTAGATCGTACCTGGTTAACTGAGAGGTTTCTATACTACGTTCACTGAACATAAACACAAGATTTTTCGAAGAAATATAAAAATTTCAGAATTTCAATTTATTACACTGAACTTACATAATGCACGCTTTCGGATATGATAATCTCATAAGAATCTGAACAGAATTACTGTGGAGTTGAAGGAACAAACAAATTTGAATGATCTATTTGGTATACATTGAATTAATTAAGCAGAACTGAAAGTTGCGTTGTCGAATATAAATGTCCATAATTTCTATAATAATTAATAAATCTTGCTGAAATTTCCACAAAGTATTCCGAAAACATTGTTATTTAATTTAGAAAAGTTTTATTACAGTATTACTTACAAGCATGAAGTTATTGTCCAAAATACATCGTATAGAAAGAATCAAGTTTGCGTTATTAAATGCGTGACGTCATTACAGATGATTACTACAGTATACAAAAGACGTTCTGAATAAATCTTGAAAAATGCAAAATGAGGTTATAAAATATGACCTTTTATCGGAGAATAGTGGTTGGAGTTGAAATCAAGATTATATAATCATGTCGTATTATTTAATTTACTATTAACATCAAAAACGGTACGCAAAGATCGTCGAACAGACATGTTGCTAATTTGACTAAGTAATGAATATATGCGGTAGCTGTCAACATGGCTAACCGGGAATTTCGAAAAGATTTGGAAACTGGATTTCATATGATTATTGAAATCTAACGATCCGATACTTGTAATGTAAGAATTCTGTCAATAGTGGCCCCATACTGAAATTTAGAACATACCGTACATTTTGACAAATAATCTCAAAATAAAAATATTAATAATTTCAATAAGGTGAAAATTTCGAAATAATGTCGCTGAAAAGTCCTGGTAGCACTAAGATTTAATATAATTTCCCGGAACGTACGAAATCAGTCGAAATATTTTCAGAATGTATACTAAATTTGGTGTTTATATTTACCACTCGTAGATAAGGCTTAGGAAGTACAGATGACGGAAAGCCCATACGTCCATCCTTCTATTCATTAAAATTGAAACTGAACTAAAATGGCGAGGGAGAGCAGTTCTCCCAGCAAACGGAGAAGAAGGCTGATTCACACTAATCAGCAAAAACCAAGTCACGAAGCATTGACTAGGGTCCAATCAAAAACAAGCACTAGATCCAAGTCATTGCTGCGTGACTAACGAAAATCTGGATGGATAACGGTTAAAACCGAAAGACGCTCAAAGAGTCTAAAACCAACCAAAGAGAATGAGCTAAGGAGAACACACAGAAAGGAAACAAAACGGAGACTAAGAAAATAAAAGGGGGAGAAAATAAATGAAAATGGAACAGCAACTAGGCTGTTACACATTGTCAAGAGAGAAATACCTTAAACAGGGGTCTTCAATTACTTTTTCTTGCTATCCGGATTAATGATAATATAGCACTACGAGGGGGTATCCAAAAGTTTTAATTATCACCATGAAATAAAAAAACATACAATACTCACATGCAGTGGTCAAAGTTAGTTCTTCTCCACGTAGTCTCCCTGCAGACTCACACTTTTTGCCAGCGTTTCTTCACCTGTTTCAAGCCCTCTTCGTAGAAGTCCTCCTCTTTGCTCGAAAACCACTGTTCCACCTCGAAATTTACATCCTCTCTGTCGTCAAATCGCTGACTACGAAGTGGTTTCTTCATCTCGGGAAAGAGGAAGAAGTCGCTTGGCGCAAGATCAGACGAATAAGGTGGATGCTGCGAAAGTTCATAGCCTAACCGGTGGGCGGCGACAACGGATGCTTGGGCCGTATGGACGGGTGCATTGTCGGCCAGGAGACGGACGCCTTTGCTGATCATGCCACGACGTTTTCGTTTCAATGCATCACGCAGTTTCTCCAGAAGGTTGCAGTAGTAATCGCTGTTGAGGGTCTCGCCCTTCGGAAGGTAATCGGTTAAGATTACCCCGCGGCTATCCCAAAAAACGGACAGCATCACCTTCCCGGCAGATTTCTAAACCTTCTCCTTCTTGGGAGGGGGAGGATGGATGTTTCCACTCCTTGCTCATTTCTTTGGTCTCCGGATCGTAGAAGTATACCCAGCACTCGTCCATAGTGACGAGACGAGCAAAAAAATCGTCTTCATTCCGCTCCAACAGAGTCAAATTCTGCTGGAAAAAGTTGTGGCGAGTTTGCTTTTGAAGAGGTGTCAACAAGCGAGGTAACCTCCGTGCACACACCTTATTCATGTGCAGTTCCTCATGAATAATCCTCCACGCACTTGCGTAACTTAGTCCAGTCTCCGCCATCACTCTTTCCATGGTCGATCTTCTGTCGTCGAGGATAACGGCCTCCACTTTCTTCACCATGGCAAGATCATCCTTGATTGAGGGTCTACCCGCTCGTGACTCGTCTTTAGGGGCATGTGACCACTTTGAAAGTTCCTCTTCCACCTCACAACCATGTCATATGATGGTCTTTCATCCCCATAGACAGCTTTCATTTCGTCGTGGATTTGACGTGCGTTATTGCCCTTCAAATGGAGGAACTTTATCACACCTCGGGCTTCAATTTTGCTCATCATGTAGGTCTTCTATAGCATGTGGAAAGAAAACTACTTTAGACAAAGATTTGATATTTGCACAAGTATGCATGGCAATGACACTGATTATGCACAAAAAGTTTCATGTAAATATCTCTATAACTTCTTTATTATAATTAAAACTTGTGGATTCCCCCTCGTAAAAAGGCCTTTGCAATCCACATAGTAAGTCGAGTAAGACAGGACAGTTATAGGCCGCGTGAAATATGTCTAATTACAAAAAAATAAAAATAAGCACAAAGTACGTTACCATGAATTCACATTACACTTCTCTGCTGTTTTCTTAGTTTCGAAACAGGATGAAAGGAGCAAAAGAGAGGGCTCAGTTCAGTTAAATGTACGCTATTGCCAACTGTTTAGCTGCTTTCACAATATACCTGAAATGTATAAGACGTACATTCTTCTCTAAAATATTTGTTTTTTATTTGTGTAGTTCATTTCCAAAACCGAGGCTGTTTCCTCGCTTGTACCATCATTTGTAAAGAAAGGAGGGGTGCTGACATTTGACTCACCACGCTGTCAGCTAATGCGGGTTGGTGAGCAGCCCATCCATGTTCGTTAGCCAAGCAGTTTCTTGGGTACTAACAGGCCCCACGACGTGAACGTATGGATTGGACATATATATATACCGGGTGAGTCACTGACGAGTAACAGCCCAAAATAACTTGGAAAAGGAGCAGAAAATAAAAAATTTGTGCAGGTAACCTGATACCTACGACGGGGGACACCTGATCAAGCACACAACAACAATGTCACATAAGCAGTGTTGCCACCCCAACACAAACTTATATTTTTTCAAATTGCACTACGAAAACTGATAATTGAAAATATATCTGCGAAGCAAAATACGTCCAATGATACCAAAATCGATGCTCAGTGTCGCCAACTTCGGGAGATATGAAAGGTCAAATTTGCAAAAAGAAGGAATGGATAGTAGCTAAATACACAATATTAGATCAGAAACATGAACACAAAATGAAAATAGGATGTGGTCTTAACAAAATTCCAAAATTAAAGTTCATTACAACTAGCAGTGTTACCATCCGAAACGCCGACAGAAAGGGAAATTTACAATCGCTATTTACGCAAGAAGTG
>JAGDQP010006221.1:53741-73685 GCA_022664845.1 Lepisma saccharinum | reverse complement strand
GATAGATAGATAGATAGATAGATAGATATAGATATAGATATATATGTATATACGTCTTGTGGGTTATCGTTGAACAGCTCTTGATGAATAATCTAGAAATCAATAAATAGTTTCTCGCTCATATAAAGCGAGATTTGAATTTTTAAAAAATAAAAAAACTTCGAGATCTACCTGAGCCTGTAGGCCTACCAAAAGATATTTTTTATAAATTTACGTATATACGGAAAACGTGTGAAACAAATAAACTAATTTCAACAATTTTTCTCCCAGTAATACAAAAGATACCAATCTATGAAATTACATGTTAATGTCTCATATTAAGCCAAAACACTTTGGAAAATTTGGAGGTCTTCCCTTATTTCACTCCGATGCTGTGCATATGTTTCTGTATCGTAGTAGGTCCGCCAAGTGCATCGAATGAACATTATACACTTTTCATACATTTTCTTCAAACCACTTTCATTTCTAAATTACTTAATATATTGTATAATAATTTATACTTTTCTATTATATGACTAGCAGAAGCCCCACACCAAGTTTCAGCTAAATCTAAGACTGTGAGTTACATTTTCTTCGCGCACTGGATGATTTAGCATGGAATGACCAATTATGTTCTATCGGGGTTGGTAAGCAGAAAAAAAGCCCTTTGGGAAGACCGAGACGTCGTTGGTAGAGCAATAGTAGAAGGGTTCTTTGAGAGCTAGATTTTCATAATGGAATTTGGCTTAATCTCTCGCAGGTTAGAATGTTTGATACTGCGGCGATAAACTTGCGATTTCGGTAACCATGGAGTTGGTTAATGTGTACAGCTTGTGTACTTGGAACTAGACGAAACTATATCGTAATGATTTGATATTTGGTCTTATAAAACCCTGTTGTGGTGGTATTGTTATCGAAAGGATCGTATATGACGTGGTAGCACAGTCCTTATATATACGATTAAATCAGGGAGGGTCCATATGACCTAGGATCGATTATTATTGTGGTTATTTATGAAATAATTGAGCAACACACTTATTGACGTTTTAACTGACACCAAGGTTACTATAAAATATTCCAATAACTATAATACACACAATAACTGTACATATACTAAAAAGAGTGTCCCGAACGGACTTTTGTATTGACTTTTACTTGTGGTTCACTTCTACTGCAATGATTATCTTCGACTTGGGATTTCGGAGTGGAAAGAGTTTAGATCATGGATACTAACTCCAGTCCAAGTTGGGGGTTAGGAAGGATCCTGACTCCAGTCATAGTCAGGGAGGAAGAGGTGGCCACTATTCGAAACGAGTAAGTGATACTTCTAAGGCTCTTGACCGGCCGTTTATATCTCATTTTGGTAGGCGTATTTCCACTGTTTCAAAGCTTCACCGCTTGGTGTTAGTGTCGTCTGCTTCTTGGGTTGCTTACGTAGCATTAAGTAATTCTTGTTGTTCGTGGTATGTTTTCATTGTGGTTATGTTAACATACTGACTCAATGATCCAATTCCCATTACAATATAGATACAAACTGTATTTTGAATCTTTGCGGTTATGTGGCTTCCTATTTTAAAATATCATTAAGGAATATTCAAAATTATTTTATTTCAATTTGAAAGCTTTCCAAAATACTTTATATTCACTCACTTGTCTCGCTTTCCCTCCCACCCTCACTCACGGAACTCATGTTTGATTACGCTATGTTTTTTCTAAGTAATGACCAAAACTTTGGTCATTACATTTTATCCAATTACTAAATTATTTGAGCAATAATTACTAAATTGATGAATTACATTTTTTTTAAATAGCTGATATAACAATATGCTAATATTGCGAAAACTTGTAATGCATTGGGACTAATAATATTTAATTTATATTATTTATGGTATGTTCCGGCTTCAAGAGAGCGGTTTCTTATTTGTTTCTTAGTGTCTTTATATTTCCATGCTTAATATTTAAATGAGATATTTATTATTTCCTTGCATTTCTTCCTTTAAAAATATTTCATGTTCACTCACTTGCCTCGCTTTCCTCCCACCCACACTCACGGAACTCATGTTTCGTTACGCCATGCTTGTTTCTAAATAGTGACCGAAAATTTGGTCATTAAATTTTATCCAATTACTAAATTTTATGGGCAATAATTACTAAATTGATGAATTCTTTTTTTATGAATAGCTGATATAACAATATGCTAATATTGCGAAAACTTGTAATGCTTTGGGACTAATAATATTTAATTTATATTATTTATTATATGTTCTGGCTTTAAGTGAGCGGCTTGTTATTTTTTTCGTATTGTCTAAATATTTCCATGCTTAATATTTAAATGATACATTTATTATTTCCTTGCATTTCTTCCTTTAAAAGAGTTTATTGAATATATTTGTTTTCTAATGTGTAGTACAGACATTAAATTCGTAAACTGGCCTCACATTGTCGTTGAGATGCACTAAAGCGAATAGCCTTTTTTGTAAATCGGAACAATTATTGATGTTTTCCATTCCTTTGGGAGCTCCTCCTTTCTCCATATAGCACTTATCAATTTATGTAGTTCCTTGATTAGTTCCGTTCCTCGTGTTTTAATTAATTCGGCTGGAATATTGTCTGTTCCTGGTGATTTGAAATTTTTTAATTTCTTAACCGACATTTCGATCTCGATCTCGCTAGGTTCGGGAATCCACGGTTCTGCGGTATGGATTTCAAATTCCTCTGTTTGTTCCCTGCTGTGTACATTAAGAAGTTTCTCGAAATAACTTTTCCACACATCCAGAATTTTAGTCGGATCCGCCTGAAGATCTCCACGTTCATTTCTAATCATTAGTAACCTCGGCTGGTAACCTTTTCTTAACGAGTTTACCCCTTTGTATGTTATTTGTCTTCCCGTTTTCCTCAATCTCCTCAATCTTCTGCGTCATATATTCTCGCTTTTTGTTTCTGAACCCGAGTGTGGCGTCTCGTTTCGCGTTACTGTAGTGGTTGGTATTTGCTAGCTTTATTACTTAGCCATCGTTGCCTTGCTTGTTTTCGTTCCTCATGAAGTTTAATGCATTCTTCATCAAACCAAGGTTTGTTTTTCTGTTGTTTCTTCTCACCTACGCGTTCCTTCGCTGCGCTCTGAATTGTTTCACGAATTACCTCCCACATCTTACTTACATCAATTTCATTATTAATATCATCATTATTATTACTCGAGTCGGCTAGGATTTCGAACCTATTTGAGAACTCGAGTTGGTAATCTGCTCTTATGCTCGGATTATTTAATAGTTTCACTTCGAATTTCAGTTGTTTTGAACCCTTGCTTTCTCTGTTCGCGATGCATAACTTTTCCCTTACTTTTTGATCACTAATTGATGGTCGGTGTCACCTTCCGCTCCTCTGTACGACCTAACGTCCATTATGTTGGTGTGTCTTCGTCTGTCTACTAATACGTGATCAATCTGGTTGAGAGTTTTGCCGTCCGGAGATATCCATGCGTATTTGTGTATGTCTTTGTGTTGAAAGTACGTGCTCTTTACCAGTAAGTTTTTCGAAATCGCGAAAGTTATCAGTCTTTCTCCATTGTTGTTGGTCTTTTCGTGAAGACTGTATTTGCCTATAGTAGGTCTATATTTTTCTTCCCTCCCTACCTTTGCATTGAAATCACCCAACACAATTTTCAAATTATACTTCGGTAATCGGTCAAACAACCTTTCTAGCTCATCGTAGAATATATCTTTGTCGTTATCAGTAACCACCTCGGTCGGAGCATAGACGTTTAATAAAACCGTGTTGCCCCATCGAGTACGTATCGTAACGTACGATAGTCTTTCGTTTACGAACTCTATATTCTGAACCGTCTGAAGGATACTATTCTTAATGAGGAACCCTGTTCCGAAATCGTGAGACTGTGTTCCCCCGTAGTAGAACGAGTACTTTCCCTGTGGGATGCTATCTTGACCCTCCCACCGAACTTCTTGTATCGCTAATATGTCTAGCTCGTACTTCTCGGTCTCGTGTACCGCCACCTGAAGAGCGCCAGTTTGGTATAATGTTCGTATGTTCCACGTTCCTGTTCTAAGGTCTTTCTTAATCCTGTTCATAGAGCCCCCTGAAGCAGTCCCAGCCCGGAGATCCGAATAAGGGACTAGTTTACCTCCGGAATATTTTACCCCAGGAGAATCCATGAACCATCTGTTACTATTTCTTGACATGTTTTAGCGGTGTAGAGTACACATTAACTTATATCATCTACTAACTTGTATGCTGTCTGAATTCCTTTTCCCATAGTATGATATAACAATATTATTGGCGTGTTACCTATCGTAATTCTCTTTTATTTAAATATCACATTTTGTAGTTGCCGCTACCAACATAAAAATAACAAAAACATGGAAACAATGTGTGTAAATTATATCTTAATACGTTTGTACAATGTGGATAAACTCTATAGATTAAACTACTTTGCTCACCTCCTTTACCTTGAAAGAAACTCATTTTTTAACAATATGAAAATAGTATCTTGATTCTAACGTAACTGAATTTAAATCATGCAAATTAACTTAATCGTAACTACATAATCGTACAATTTTAAAGTAACCTAACTTTTAGTAATCTAATATTCCCTTCCTCTAAATATCAGTATCAATTACAAAATTATCTTCAAGTATCATTAAATGTTGCAGATTATGTAATAATTTCAATGCCTCTTCTAAATAAACGGAATTAACATTTTTTCTAAATTAGATTTTTTGGTTCTTGAAAGCTGGACTGATCAATTTGTAAGATAAGACTTGCATATCTATCCAAGCATAAATGACCACTCCTTTTATTGTGTCTTCATATTTTATCTTTCTATCAGCGTTGTTAGCATTGTTTATCTGACATTATGTATTTGTAGTGTTTGTAAATCCCTTCATCTTGTTATTCTTTTTGTTTCGCTTCGACGTAAAATAGGATGCGTCGAAAAATTACTTTTACGATTTTGGTACGGTAATAGCACGGGATCATTGATCCACCACGTCAGTTTTAGAAAGATAAAAAGAAAATTAAATTGGTTAACACCTTGAGTCTCCGCCGTGGCGTTGTAATTTTGGAAAAATGCCCTAAAACATTGCAATATTTAAAAAATCGCTAAACTAAGCGGACTGTTGAATCCAAAAGTAATATTGTGCAATAATTTCTTCAAACACTAGAAATATATGTATAATTGTCCCGTGGATATGGAAATGGCTAAGAGCTTCGACTTTGCAGTTGAAAACAAGAAAAACTATATGGTAGACAATATGCAATACGCGGGATGTATATTTATTTTTACCGATGTTATGTGTGTTTCTGGCGTGAAGAAAAGAGTGCCGAAGATGGTTATTCTGTTTCTCATGCACCAAAGAAACGAAAGGAAAATGGAGATAGGATAGGTTGGCGTAAAGATAACTCTCATGTTACGTATGAAGGTTACATTAAATATTTCTAAAAACCCACGGTAGTCAAAAGAATGTCGTAAACACATTCCGTACGGATCAAGATTGGATCAATAGCCTACAATAATTATTCTAATTTAGAAATTCGACAGGCAAAAATTTTAGATGTGAAAATAAACCTTCCGAATTTTACATCTGGTATTTACAGAAGAAATGTATCATAAGGAATAGTTGCTATAATTGATTCTTCTGTGCTCAAAGATCCACCCAGCTATTTACAGTCTATCATTGATCCAAACAAATTCAGTGGGAGCAATTAACATTAATGAAGAAGGTAAAGAACAGTCGTTCAACATACAAGCAATGAAAATCAAAAGCTTTTACTCTGATGGAAGGGTTGACGAAACGCTAGTTCTGGAGGAAACGAACAATGTTCGAGGCTCGACCAGTGCCAAATCTAAGGAAGGGGGGAGGGGTAGAGGCAAGCGTCCAGGGTGGCCCGTTTAGAGGGCGGCAAACAGCTAAAAATAAAAAAAAATAAAAACTTCTAGGAAGTAAAATAGCATATTAAATTGAAACGTGTTCAAAATCTCAATACTGGTGCACTAAGACACTTTTTTATATTATTTCATACAACCTACCTTCATCTCTAAAATTCAAAACCGCGAGTCAAGTCAGATAGGTCTGCCTTACTGGAGTTGGTAATGGCACACGCCGATCATAATAGTAAAGACGGTCGTAAGATAACTTTTAAAATGTCGGCGTCCCATCGGGAAAATGGAAAGAACAGAATCGAACCTGACCTTCCTAACATCCACTAATCGTTCCTAACACTTATTAAAATAGATATGACAATATAAGAACGTTTTTGACAGGAAAAGTGAAGAAAAAAATAGAATTTGGCATATTAGAATTACGACCGTATTTGCTATTATGATCCGAATAACGATGCCACGAGAGACTACAGAGAAGATAACAAAAGTACACTACGTAATGCGATATTCCTTATATTAGTCATGTATCACCTTCATCCAGTCATCAATATGTTGAATATTAAATTAAATTTTATTTATGGTCTTTAGTCATCTGAGGATCAGGCTTGGATGGGGGAATAAAATGGAATCGAAAAAGTGTCTGCCAGCGTCTGTTAAGGTACCATCCCGGCACTTGCCTGGTGTGACTGAGGGAAACCCTGAAAAAACCTCAACCAAGATGGTCGGCCGCTGGAATTGAATCCAGAATGCTACACCAACGCTCATCACCATGTTATTGTAAATGCTATTTTGCCAAATTTTAATAATATTAACGTAGGTATTAGTAGACTTGCCCTAGGTTGTGATGGAATTGTCATAATGGAGTAATAGTCATAGAGAAAATAATTCAAACAAACGTCTCGAAATCTTGTTGACTCTCACTACAGCAAGCGCTGTCCTTAAGACATTCTGTTGAGAATGTACATGGCAGTCTACCATTTTCAGAGAGAGAAGAGTGGTGGTGGTGGTGGTGGGGACAGAAGAGTGGTGGTGGTGGTGGTGTCTCAGAACGCAGAATGTCGTATTTTATATCTATTCATATCCCAGGATTGCGGTATATTTTGGAAAACGGAGCCAGGGAAGATTTTTGCAGAGAGAGCAGAATACCAACCATCCCTGGCTACGAATCGAGGACCGAAAGGATTTAAAATTTACAGAGGATCTGCCGGCGAAGCTCTTCAGCAATACGAGTCTGCCGCTACAACACTTTGAACTGATTGCTGTATCGAGCTACAAGTTAAGAATCTGAAGGATTTGAGCACTTATCAGAAATACCTCCCGGAAAACGGCTTAAAAATCAATTCAAGAATTTGTTCATTTCATGTGCATGGGCGTAACCCTTGCGGCGTAATCTAAATGGCTTATTACGGTAAACCGAATACTGCTTTCGTACGTAGCAACAGCGACGTATTATGAAGAACTACAAAGTTTTACTGCATACGTAATGAAAGGTTACTCACCTGTTTGGTTTTTCATAAAACAATTCCCTTGACGCACCAATTGCACGCTGATTTTTTGGCAACTGATTCACTTTTCCCGATACCTAGATGATGACTACAAGGAAATCATGGACCCCGTCCTCCGCATGAATGGGTATTTCATCCACTCTAAAAATTTGATTCTCAGGATTATAAACAATAGATGGGAAATAAGAATCCTCGCCTGACGACGAATCCTAATAGCACGCTATCAAAAGGTATTTTCCAAGCACCCATGTCCTAAACTTCGGGGCTGATAGCTATGTAGATCTTTTTGACTGGAGGAATGGAAACCCACTTAACCCCATTAAGCATGCACTTGCCTCAAGAACAAAGTGTAGAACTTGAATACAACCTATATCAAATGAAGAGGACATCAAGATATATCCGTGTCATATACAATTCGTGGTGAGAATTGTCAAGATTGTGACCTAAGCGGTTTCGTTTACATATGATTTCGAAGTACGAGAAAGGTTCTAGTAAAACTGAAATCTGAAATGTACTAGTTATACTAGTAAAACTGAAATCACAAAGAAATAGCTGCAATTAAAGTCCAAAGAAACATCTCTCACAACTCACTTGGTGTTTTAGTTTAAACATACAGAAATCGATTTGGGGGATAGGAGGAACTCGACAATTAGCTTCTTCCACGTGGTGAGTTCTCTGTTTTTTTCGAAAAACTGAAAAGATAAATTCTCCAATATAACAAGTCCGATTTGGACGGGACAATTTTATGTATCTTTCTAATACTTTGAAACAATTATTGTACGCTATTATCATTTCGATTCAGCAATCCGTTAATTTTTTAAAAATATTTAACTGTTTTAGAGTATTTTTTCCAAAATTTCAACTGCTTGGCGAATGCTCAAGATGTTAACCGATTTAGTTTCCTTTTTCCTTTAAAACTGACGTGACAGATAAACTATCCAGCGCTATTCACATACTATAATCGAAAAAAAGTAAATTTTGACGCACCTTAACTTAAATTTTTTGCAAAAATAGTGTTATTTCCAATGATATTTTTTTGTGATTCATGCTTTGTATGTTTTCTTTTCTGGAAGTAGATCACCTTGATCTTAACTGTCTGCAGGTGCATTAGATTTGACGTCACTCGTGTTTTCTTGCGGAGCTTTACACATAAACTCTTGCATACAATTGACCATCTCTGTTAAAAAATTCGCGAATTTAGATGTCAAGTAATTTTCTATATTAGAATGAAATTTAATCAATTTATTCATAACCAAAGTCTTTTCTTATTTCAGATGTTCCAACTTTCCAATATGTTTGTTTTGTTTTAAGTTTGATCAGTAATCCATTCTATACAATCTATTGATTGGTATAATGTGTTCTCACAAGAAGTAGTTTTTCCGACAGTCTTTTTCCTAAAAAGAATTGCTTCAATTCAGGATATAGCTTCCGTATGCCTGTGCGATATAATATAGTAAAAGTCAAATTCAAAGCAGTTATATGAAATGTTATATCTAATGATCTTCCTTGAAAATTAACTGTCAAATTAACAGTTCCTAGAGTTTCAATTTAGAAACCATTTATTAATTGCAAGGATTCAGCTGGTTTTTTTTTGTGTAAAATTGATCAAAGCACTAAATTGATGTAACGTTGAAATTGCCATCAAGTTGATTGGTATGCCTGTATTAAGTTGCCAATCGAAGACATTTTGTCTAAATTCTATGTTAATGTTCAGAATTACAGTATCATCACTTTCTGAAGTTTGACTAATCACTAATAGATCATCTAACAAGTGCCTTGTGTTTACATCTTGATCCTGGCTGTCTGAAACTGTAGTATCATCAACTGTAGTCAATTCTTGAATTACTGGTGACATTTTTTCATACAAATTTTAGACATATGTCCAAATTTGACACAATGAAAATATTGTAGCTTTCTTTCAAAACAGTTCGTCATGTATGTTTCACATCCAAAACAATGCTTATCTGAGTTCTTGATATCAACATTCTGTTGTTGAGTCTTTCTGAAATTAGAACTTCTGTACGTACTGTCATGAAATTGTCATGAAATATGTTGACGTCTTGTTCATTTGCCGGAAGGATATGGAATCCCTTTCCACTAGTTCTTCAATATTAATAGTGTCAGTAGCTTTCTGTAAATTCAACTTGTAGTTAGCTAATTGCCTTCGTCTGGTGTCTACTATTATGTTTGACTTCGATTCAAAGTATTCCATTAATTTTCGTTTCACTTTCTGGAAAGAATGCACGTTTACACTTTTCGGAGTTAACAAGCCTCTTAATTTCTTGTACATAATATGACCAATCGAAGCAATGAAAATCACTACATTCTTTTCCTCCTGGATATTGTAAGTGTCGCAGTAGAAATCGAACTGCTCTAAATACATGTTAATATCCATACTATCAGGATCAAATATTTTTAACACCATAAGTGACGCTAATCCAGTGTCAGCCATGATGACTGAACCAATAACTGCTGTGGTGTCGAACATAGTATACTATAGATGTATAAGTAGTAATAGTAGTAGCATTCTTCTTATATTACGCAGCATGTAACTATACTAACGTCAGATGATATCTCCTAAAGCTCATCTTCAGCGGAGTATCTATAGTTCATCCTATGATTCCACTATGTGATATTCTAAATTAATATTTCTACACAATAGTAATGCATAACACTTTATTACTCTTTTATTAGTAATCATAAGAGTCCCAACCAAGCAGCATTATGTAAATGTAGGTCCTTTAGGTAGAACTATTACATATGGCGTATTCAATCCTGCATCCATTATTACTCTGAGTACACATTAACTTATATCATCTACTAACGTGTATGTAGTCTGTATTCCTTTTCCTATTAGTTTGATATGACAATATTACCCTAGATAGCAAGGAAAACTTGCAACAAACTTGCGGACATGACAATGCTTTTGAGAATTTTAGCACTGTCAGGAACTAACCTACGTATTAATAACTTACCTTAACATTCAGAAAATAAATTATTTAAATTTTAGTTCGACCGATTCTATAAAGTAATTTTTGTTTAACAGGCTACAGTGGGATTTAGCCTGGCCAGGCCGGCCGGGCCAGGCCCAAACTCTGAGTAGGGGCAACATACCGATTCCGAAGTCGTACTTTCTTTCTTTCAACAAGACCCTTCAAACGATATTGATAACGATTCATTGAATCATCTCGTCTAGTCTTTAATTTCGGCATTATTGAAACTAGACCTAGTGTGCTAATTCACACATTATTGCGTTTAGATGATAGAACGTTGAACATATAAGGCTATGTTCCAAACACAGACTCAAGAGTCTCCAGAATACGCCTAGAAATGATTCATTTAAATCATTAATAGGTGTATTCCAGTGGAGGTCCGAGGACTGTACTTCGGTGTATCTCTAAGTTCAGCTGACATTTTGTATAAGGATGATAGAATCAAAGTAAAACGTTAATTGATACAACATATGCAGAGGGATGCTAACTGTTACAGATCGAGTTCTAGTTTCAACATTGCAAATATTAATTGAGATATTGCTAGAATATGCAGTTGAGAATACTAAGTACTGGTGAATGGCGGTAAGGCAAACACCAGAAAATCAAGTAACAATCTAAACTTGCATGTCACCTCGGTGTGTTCATCGATGTGACTCGTGTAGCTAATTCTAAAATGTGCGGCCGATACTCGTGGCTCGGTCGCTTATAAACAACTTGATCGTGACGTTCGATTTTGAATTTAGTTGGTCAATCCCCTGTGGTCAAGAGAGTCTCGTCTCATTCTACGTCATTAAAGAATCATATGATTTTCCAGTCGTTGACTCACGTCGTCTACCAGTTCCGCATATATTCTCGCAATCGGTTATATTGACATACCCGGAAGCAGTTAGCATACCTCATGTTACTGGTTTATTTCCATTTTGTTGCATTCTTTTCTGTTTTCATAATTTAAGCATATACATAGCAAAATGTCATACAATTGTTACTTGATAATTTCCTTACCATATTATTACGTTTGACAAATCTATGATTAAATCTGAAATTCGTTTTTACGTCTGGAGCCGGACCTCCATAACATAATACTCGATCCACTTTGTAATTTAAAATTTTTGAGTTGAATCCGCCTGCCCTGCTCGAAAGGGGTCGGAGCTGCAATTTGTAGCCAAACATGTTAGCCTCCCGAAAGAATTAAATACGTGTTTCAGCGTTTTGTCATATTTCAATTTATTCCGGAAACAATAGGTTGAGACAGACTTTATGAAACCCTGTATTCTACAATAAATTAACCGAACCTCTGTTTCCGTAAATATGAAACCACAGATGTAGTGTTTTACTTCTTAGCCTGAAAAGCAGTATTTAATCATTTACAAAATTTAAATGATTCAATGGATTTTATGAATATTTGGTGGAGGACCAATCTGATGATTCGTGGTAGTTAATCTCGTTTTCTATATTGAGTGTTTATCATTTCTGAAGATTTAGAGTATTCATTAAGTGTATGAAGATTCATGATCAAGTATTCATCGATTAGTATTTCATGTCACACATACTCATTGTGTTAAAGATTTGGTGATCATGATGGCGAGGAAAACATCTCGAAGAGTATTCGCATTGCAGCTGCGTTATGGGGGCGCGTGTAATCGTGTCGAAAGTCCTCCACAAAACCCTTCAAGAATGACTGCATAACAAGTATAATCACCAGCTTGATATGAGCGTTCGCTATCGTAGTGTTCGCGATAACAACGAGGACATCAATCAGCATACCATAATGTCTAGTAAGTCTCACTAGGTCTATTAAGTCGACGAGGGATGCAACGTTCCAACCCGTTTACGTTCATTAGTGTTGACAAGACATAAACGGCTCCACTTTTCCTTCTATTGTCTCTAACACAACACCTTTGCCGAACGGTAAGCAAGATTGAGCAGAATACACTCATCAAGACGCCTCGCGTCTAGGCCGCTCGCCAGTATTCAGTTAACAACAGCTTGTGTTGTGCCCTGGATCTCACGATGATTCCAATTGCAGGTACGGACATCGCTCGTTCCGTTACAAGCATCTAATGAATGTTTTCGTTCTAAGAGTTCATTCTACATGCGCCATGGCACATGGTCGACCTTGTAATTTGTATAAATATAAAACATAGTGTAAAAGTAATCTACTGTTTTATGTATGTATGTATTCCTCTTGATCTTCCACAGTGCTGTTACCGCTCATAAATTCATTTTATCTTATCCCCTTGACATTGGATTCCATTTTTAGTCCGTGTAAGTCATTGTGGGACCGACCTATCGTCAACAAATTTTCCCGAAACTTGATGTTGATAAGGGTCATTCCATTTACGATTTTTTGTTTGTGATTACCCTTATGTATTAAGAGTTTAAAACCATAAATATTTTTCCCTACTTCACTTCGTTCGGCTATGGTGGCCACATTTGTATCATAGTGCGTACCAAATTCTCAGTATCCAAGCATTTACAGAACCCACAGTTGCTCATTCCAGCTAAGTCGTAGTTCCTTGGATTAAAAGGCATTGGACTCAGCACATACTACAGGCTAGCTTTAAGTGTCTCCCCTACTACTCCATGTTGTAACTCTAATCTGGGTTTCAAAATGCTATTGGACAATGGATAAAATTTCATTTTCAAGATGACTTTCTACATAGAAGAGGTTCTTGGTGTGGCTAGAAACCTTTTCCGGGCATAAAGAGTACTGTCGTCAATACCTACAAAATTTTAACGTACAGACTTAATTCCTTTTTATATTACGGAGGTTCAAACGTATGATTTTTCTAATATTATACCAAAGTTTGGAGTTGAAAATTTCTGGTTGAGAACCAAGTAGGAATGTGAAAGTTTCACACATTCTACTCGTGTTGGGTATCATTATATTGCAAAAATCTGGACATTGAGATTCCATTACTAACAGAGTTACAGCAATTTCATACATATGTGGGGAAAAGCACGTTTGATTCTAACATCGTGAGAAGAGGACATCACCATATAACATGTCAAAATATACATAGGATAATCAAATAGGGTAGAGAAAAGTGCTTACATATCACAATTTCAGGACAGGTGTACCAGAAAGGTGTTCAAATACAATAAGAATGCTGCAGTATTTCGCCGAAAACGTGATCACATAAGAAGAGAGGAGACTGAAGGAGAGAATTTGTTCTCGGAGCGGCCATATCGCTAACTATACTGTATATACAATTTCGGAAAGCATTTTACATTTCTAGTATTTTATACTTTACTATTAGATGAACCCTAGCAGATGAACATAATTATGAGTGTCTGAAATAAGGTCTTGAGAAAGATATAGGGGTCGAAACGGGACGAGATGACTGGGGAATACAGAAGACTTCATAATGAGGAACTTCATGTACTTTATGACTCACCCGATGTTGTAAGAATAATGAAATTGCGATGACAAGGGTGGGCAGGTCATGCAGCTCGGATGGGAGAGAAAGGCAGATTATATTTCATGATAAACCGGAGGAAAAAAGACCGTTAAGAAGACCAAGACGACATTGGGAGGATAATATTAGAACTGGTCTTCGGGAAGTAGATGTTTGTGATGAAAACTGGCTTGATCTTGCTCAGAATAGAATCCTATGGAGAACGTTTGTTACTGCGCCAATGAACTTACGAACTCCGGAAACCATAGACTAAGAGTAAGTAAGTATTGTATACGTTAAATTATCATCAATACTCTTCTTTGAGTGTTGGATTCAAACGTATTAGTACTGGAATTTTAAAGTCGAGATTTTTTTCAACATAATATTACTACATGACTAGTATCTTTGAAAATTTCACATTCCTACTTGATCTCCCACTAGACATTTTCAACTCGAAACTTTGGTATAATATTAGAAAATCATATGTTTAAGCCTCCATAGTATAGAAAGGGAGAAGCTATCATGATAAACATTTTGTAGGCATTGACTGCAGTACTCTGTGTAGTCCCAAACAGGTTTTCAAGTCACAGCAAAAAATCTCTTCTATGTAGGAAGTTTTCTTGAAAATGTAATTTTATCCATTGTCCAACAGCATTTTAGAACTCAAATTAGAATTACAACATGGAGTAGTAGGGGAAACATGATATCACTTACAACTAACCTGTGGTATGCTGAGACCAATACTTTTTGATTCAAGAAGCTTACCTGGGCTGAGAAATTGAGGTTTCCCTAAATGCCTGGATACTGAGAATTTGATGGGCACCGTGACACAAATTTGGCTGCCGTAACCTAACAAAATGAAGTAGGTAAAAACATTTGTAGTTTTGAACTATCATTACATAAGGGTACTCACACACCAAACATTAAAAAACATAGAATAATCGAGCATCCAGTGCTGAACCACTTACAATGGAATGACACTTTATGGATTTATATCGATGTTCATTAATTACAATGCATGTATATATATGTATGTAAGAGGGGGAGGGGGGGGGGGTGCGAGGGATCACTCAGTACATGGTTATTGTTGGCTTTAGGTTCAACACATCTGGACAACATGAAATAAATCGGCTTCATGTATTGGGAAAACTTCATTGTAAGTACAATGAAAAAGTTGGCTAAAAGAAGGACATATGTGTAGTTTGTGGAAAATCGTAAAGTTATCAAACATATAATTGCATGTTAAACAACCTAAAACAAAATAGTTTGTCTTTATTGTTACGCTAGAATAATTCTTTTCATATGAAAAATTTATCTTTTCCTGTACATACAAATTCTGGGATTCATAGTACTTCTCACTTCAGTATGATTTAGACTTTATTCTTATACAGCTCATGTCCCATTCAATGAATATTTTACGTAAATAACAAACAGACCTGCTTCTTCCATGAATCGTATAAGTAAACGAATAAGTACAATAATACTAATGTCGATACTTACAAGTAAACCTAGAGAACTGTAGACACGCCGATTTCCTTGAAACTCCGGGGAAGTATAGGGAAAGTGAAAGTAGGGAACAGAACAGAACAGGGAACAGAAAGCCCCGTTTTCCGTTTTGGCCTATAAAACGATTTACAAATGAAGGGTACATGGGAACAATGATCAAGGTCCATTTTTGAAAGTTGTGAGAAAACCTCATTTTAAAGTGTAAAAACTTGAATTTGAATTTATTTTTGCCCTTAGACATCTTTGTTTTAGGTCGAAGACATGCCTAGAGGCCGAACATAACTTTAAATTTAAGTGTTTACACTTTAAAATTCGTTATTTTTCTCACAACATTCAAAAGTGGACCTTGAGCGTTCTTCCTGTCTACCCTTCAAATGGGTTAAACCGATATTCCCACCTGCAAATCAGGAAAGATGACAAAGTTCACGACTGTATTAAAATTGCCATAACTTTGTCGATTTCAATCCTATCTGCACATTTTTTTAAAAATATTGAATTGGGAAACAATCCTCTATAAGAATGATAAGTTTACGATAATTTGTAATTACAGTTTCAAGTGAAACCTACTTCCCCACCGACGCGGTTATGGTAAAATAGCTTTTCAAGTAATTCCAAAGTACTATATCCATGTACTAAAATATGTTGGCAATATATTGGCTATATCATCATCATCGTATACAGCCATTTTCTATCCACTGCTGGATGAAGGACTTCCCTTTTTGTCACATATCTTGGTCTGATGCTATCCTCATCCATGTAGCTCCTGAAAAAACGTTTGATTTCATCTACCTATCTAGCATTTTGCCGTTGTCTCCGTTGTTTCCTTTATCTAGGAATCCAATGTAGTACAGTTGCCGTATTGACTATATATTACTAGTATATGGCTAATATATTATATTGTCAATATGTAATATTTTGAAAAGATATATTGACATATTACTAATGACCGTTTACTAAATTAGAATGAAACTGTTTCTTGTTCCATTATTATTTCGTATTTCGAAATGCTCATTTAAAATCTGTAAGAGTAGTTCTTGAACTAATGAGGTAATACAGGTATTGCCATTCGCGTGTAAAACAACTTTGCGTTTTTACATTGCTGTGTATTGACAGACACTATCATTAAATAATGATTTAAAACTTGCTATACTCTTATTTATTGTACACCCTATTCCAAAAAGGATGACCGCACTGATTATGGTAATTTTCAGCTGAAAATGCTCCAAGTCCAACTTTGGGTATCTTCGGAAACAGTAAACTAAAGATGCCAGGTTCGAGCCCTAGAAGGAAGGATGAACCTTCACAATTGGGAAAAAAATGTGCAGATGCTTTTTTCTACTTTTAAGTGCAATAAGACATGTTGAAATGTTAATAAGTGTAGAAAAAAGTAACATTCAGTAATATACGTAATGATACAGTATTTCGAACCCTTCCATACATATGAGCACGTGATCGTTTTGTCACCTACGTTTCCATACGTAAAAGAACATTTGCAATGAAAGTGAAGACAGGAAATTTAGTTATCCCATTAATAGTACACTAAGCAAGAGAAAGGAGATAAAAACAACAGCATTTCCACATATATTAATGTCATTGTATTGAACACCGACAATTCAGTCATGTTTCTTCAGAAGGAGTTCTATCAGAAATAAATAAATAGATGTGTTCATGTTAGCTCAGTGGTAAAGCGTGTGCCTTCTAATCATGAGGTTGTGTGTTCAAATCCTGTTCTGGAAAATTTATTTTTATGTAATGATATATTGCTCAAAGCATGAATAATTAGATATAATAATAATAATCATTTTTATATGTATCCATATAAAGATTTCAGAACATAAGTAATTATTATGTTTAAAATATAACATAAAAGAAGTCGTCTGTGTTGACAGAACGTTGGTATATTATATGTGAACGTTAAATACAAATTAAATAAATGCTATTATATCCAAAGTCGGATAAAGGTGCCAAACAGCAAATTCACCATCTCCAAAGTTCATGATCCCCACGAACGGTGAGTCACTGTTCTTCAGTAAAGAAGACAGAAGTTCTTTCCATGGATCTGATATGCTTTCCTCTCTCTCTCTCTCTCTCTCTCTCCCTTGCTGGCAAATTCTATACTTTGTCATCTGATGACGAGAAGTTATTATTGACTTATTAACTAGTAGGAAAAATACTTGACCTGTCCAGGGCTCGAACCCACCTACGTGTCATATTGGTTTAGTAAGCAAAGATTTTAACCAGGAACTACTATTACAGCTAGAGAAAGGTTGCCAAGATTTGTCGTATTAAAGCACCAGCAGATTGAGTCACGCCTAGTGGACCATTTTATACGTTTGTGATTTTAGATAAGGAAGATTAAATTGGATTTATTTCCGTCTGTTATTTTCGTAACAGAGCAAAACTGTGGATGCTTTTTTTCTAGGTTTAAATTCAAAATGTATCCCACAAGGGGCGTGCCCTGCAATTAACCAATCACATACCAGTTACCTGCTTTTACTGGTTTATTTGCTGCTCAGAGCAATGCTGATCATGGACAGACGTTCAGCTGTAAGTATCTTGTGCGAGTTAGAGGGCTATACTGCAACTGCAGCTGGGAGACAAATTGATATCCCAGCCTCTACAGCCAGGCGATGGGTTCGGGAATATCGTATTACAGGTCAGACTAGCAATTTACGTTTTCCTGGTCGTCCTCATGTGTCTACCGAGGCGAAAGATGCTAGATTAGTAAACGAAGCCGTGCCGTGAAAGAAAAACTCTCAAACCAACACAAAATTTACCGTCTCGCATTTATACGTTCGAATGTGGATCGGAACTGGGAAAACGTAGCTTTCTCAGATGAATCCATATTTAAAACATCAAATGAGGGGCGCCGTTTTGTGTATCGTTCGAGGGGCACCCAATATGACCCTGGATATGTGGCTGCTTGCAATCGCAGTGGTCGTATATCTATTTCATGTTGGGGTTGGATTCCCAGTCGCGGTGCAGGACAGCTACACAGAATTGCTCAGTGCTCAGTACTTACACATCATGAGTAACATCATGGTGCCATCAATACGTGTACTTCAGCCTCATGGTGTTATTCAGTTCCAGCAAGATCATCTCCAATACATACGAGATGATGGGAATGTACTTCCCGTGTGGTTCGGGAATGTTTCGCAAGGCAGCCTGAGATTGATTTAATTGATTAGCCGCCTTGTGGAGCAGACCTCAATCCCATGGAAAATATGTGGGCAAAGATGAAGCGTACTCTAAGGGACAGTTGGTTCGAGGCAGATCCACCAAGAACTCGTGATGAATTATAGGACCTTGTTTCCGAAGCATGGCTGGAGGTAGGGGAAGAAAATAGATTTGTCAACCATTTAATAGATTCAATGCCCAGAAGAATGGAACGTGTAATAAATGCAGAAGGGTCTTGGACACAATATTAGTATCCCCCACCCCAACTTCCAAAACAGCCCTTTTTAGGGCTACCTAAACTTTTTCTGAAAATGTTTCTCGTAGCAACCACTCCTTGCACCACATTTTTGTGGAATTCTACTAATAAAGAAAAAATGTCTCTCTTGGATTTGAACTCAAGACCTGACGAGAAGGAATCCCGCGCACTACCACTTTTTTTTTATTTAACAAAAAAAAACAAATACAAAAAAGCAAAGATAAATCGACAAAATTACCATATAGAGTTGAAAAAGGAAAACTTAACCGTAACCATAACAACCCAAATAAGAAAAAAATAATATAACACCTTATAATATGAAGCAAAACCAGTCTCTTTATGAAATGAACGCAACCTGCGATATTTATACAATAAAAAATCCACGTACCAATTTTCATCCTGCCATTCATGTTCAATTTTGAAAATAAGCAAAGTTTGTGCTATGAGCCACATGGTAAATTTCTGTTTTGCAGGTGGAAACAACCGGAAAGTGGGTTCTGCAAATATATTTTCACAAGTCATGTCTTTCGTGTTTCCTCGTAAAATACGACCTAATATTGTCAAAAATTTAGTCCAAATAGGTCCCTTTTGATGACACTCTATCAATTTATGTCTATACGTCTCTTTCAATTTACATTTGCTACATGCTTCAGAATCTCGAATACCTTTTTTATAAAGATTACTTCCAAAATACTCTAAATTATAGGTTTGTAGGAACATATGATGGTGTAATACAGAGTCAAATTTCAAAACGGCCAAATTTTTACAGATCATTGACCAATCAGCATTCGTAACAGTACCGTGTGCAACAGGAGCTGATAATACTCTTTCATTAAAATATTTATATAAGTCTTTTACTGAATAATCTTCCATAGTTATTTGACCAATTATGGCGTAAACCAATTCTATGAACTCAGAAGAGAAAGGCCTCATAGGACCTTGTACCGATCGAATATTAACCGAGCGTTGAGGTCTATATCCCTGATAGTTAAAAGTAAAGCATCCGAAGAAAAGTTATCAGTGTAATTACATAGGACCTGAATCAATCGATGTGAAAGCAATGTTTTAGCCTGAATTTGAATATTTTTCAAATGAATACCTCCTTCTTCCAATCTTTTATATAATACCGGTCTAGGAGTACGAATAAGTTGATTGAACCAAAGAAAATATCCTACATATTTGTGAAATTGAGCCCAAAATAATTTCGAGACTGGAAACAACTGCAAATGAAAAT